>VXBX01002915.1:1463823-1516733 GCA_013400415.1 Scytalopus superciliaris
TTTTTTTAAGAAATAGAAAAAAAAGAAAAATTGAAATTTTTCTCTGAACAATTAAAAAAAAGTCTGCCATGGAATAGAAAATAGAGTCCATGTCTTCTGGCTTAAGTATCATAACCACACATTTATCTTTTTTTCAATCTCTCCTTCTAGTTGCTGCAATCACAGAAGAAAAATGTCCAGTCATAAATCACTTCACTAATTTAAATGCTAATGTTTTAAGTATTTAAGTCTTTAAAAATATCTTTAATAGCTTTATAGAGTACATCTTCAGAGCTATGCCATAGACACTGCTCCAGAACATAGCAATACATCATTTTGTGTTTTTCTACTAGATGTTCCCAGTTACTAATCAGAGAGAGAAAATATGAGGTGTGTTGACAGACAGCAGTGGCCCTGGGCACAATGACATAAGAACAATAGTAACATGATTGCTATGGAAATGGAAGTAGTCATTAACTAATCACAGGGAAAGAAAGATAAGACTAACACCGGAATCATGAATATGACAGGAACTAATGCTGCAGAGGAAGGAAAATTTAAAAAAAATTGTTCCACAAAAATCGACTGATCTGGTGATTTAATAACTAATAGCAAGCATATGACCAATCCTTTGTCAATACACTTTTCTAGGAAGAAATAAGGAGCACACCTCAAAATCTTTTTATTAAGCTCAGACAACTGGAAGTTGCTAGAAATTACTAAGAAAGAAGTTATATTTTTTGATTCGAAATCCCAAAATTTCATTTAACCCGCTGCAGTTAATAACATGCCCCTGAGCACTGTGAACAGAATTTGCAGAATATATTACCAATAAAGGACAAGAAAAAAATTAAAAATTATCAAAATATATCTGAATGTATTTTATTTAAATAGTGGCTTACCTCCTACCTCCTATCATTTATCTTATCTTTCTTTTTTTTTTTTCCTGACGAAAAGGGTTAAGAAAAAAAAACTATTTCTCCCTTTCCGTCCAAGACAGACTGGAGACACCCACAGATCCATGTTGCTGATGAATTACCTTCCCTAACCTAATCTGACTTTCTTATTCAACATGGTTTTATTCAACTAGCTAGAACTAAAGTCATTCTTAAAAGGCAAAACAGAACTTCTGTGTCTTGTAACTAAAACAAGTTATGGTAAGCCCAGGCTTCAGTAAAACAAAAAATTAATAACAAATTTATCTCACCCCTTCTATTGCATTGAGTCAAAGGCTGACTAAAGTGCATCATAAAATAATGGTGGATATTCCTCTCGGTCCCTGGACTTCAGTGGAAGATCTGAGATAATCATCACAGAGCACAAGAAGTGGCTGTATAGAGAAGAAAACAATCATTACATGACGGGCTTCTGTATCTTTGCAGGATCTTGGCAATAACCAAGCTGTTCTATGTGAAATGCTTATTCAGGAAAGAAACAAGTGCACTAGAGCTTTCTGTCAAATACATATAATTTGCAGCAATGTATCTGAAAACATCTTCTCAATGCCATAATTAAGCTTCATGTGTTTCAAAAGTAAAGGCAGGAAGCAGGATGGATTCAAGTCATCATGGGGTGTCTCTTGCACAAGAGAGAGAAAACATCACTAATGCAGTGGTAGTGACCACAATCATACTTGGACCAGGAAAAAAGTGAGATCTAGATTTCAAGCATCAGTCTGGACACTGTGAGAATGCAGAGAAAAGTGTCATCTTGCTACACAGTGTTAATGTGGTTAGGGAATGGATATGTCTATCACAGTCAAAATTTCCACCAGTGAAGCAGTGTTGGACATTCCTAATTATAAATGCCCAACTAGAAGTATATTGATTTGGTCTGATTTTCAGAAAGCAGCAGTCTGAAATTCGAAACTTTTGGAGACTGGCATGTAAGCTGCCCACAAAATTAGGCAACAAAATCATCTCTGATGATCAGTAAACGTATTAGTTACTTCATCACTTCTTGAGTAGCAACGACAGAGGAGCCAGAGATTACGGTAATGTCAGAAGATAGGACTGCAGTAGTGGGAAAGGCTGTAAACCACAGAGACACTGGTGACAGCAGGGAAACTTAAACCAATGAGGAAGAAACTTGAGGAGAAGTATAAAAACTCCTTCATTCCAGCCCACACAGTAACTGTGAAGCTGCCCTTCCCATTCCCATTGCTACTGAAAGCAGTAATTTCTTGATCTCAGACTTTCAGACCATTAACAAAATAAATCAAAACAACATAAGAATGAAAATGGAGTGTACATGTTTATCAAGGGAGCTTAGAGGATTTTGTTTCCATGGTCAGTTCTCAGGTACACCATACGTAGCCTCATTGCACTCACCCACTGACCCCGCAGTCTCCAGCCCTGTCCAGTGTCAGTATTTGACATGATCCAGCCCACTGAGTGCAGAAGCTCCTTGCACCAAGCTCCATCTGCAGCTATTGCTCAGAATGGGTGAGATGTGATCTTCTCTCTTGTAACAGGGCTGAAAAACCCTTTATTCATTTTGATTTTTTTTCCTCCTGTACTGCTGATCTAAAGGCAGAGCAAAAACATTTCCAGTAGGTGCAAAAAGTATGTTTATGAGAGCAAATTAAGAAAAATATTCTTTAAAAGTTGCAGTATCTCCTGCTGGCCATTTTTGCAATGGGATTCAATTTATTATTTAATATTCCTTATGACTCCACACTCTATATCCTTTCACTCTAGGTAATGAAACTTACTTTTCAAGCAAGGTCTATCTGCCTATGATGATTTTGTCTTTCTGCATGCTCTGTAATACCTGTGAAATTGTGTGGTATTTCTGTGAACACTTTGGGAAACCTGTAGCAAGTTTATCTTTACATTCATTTTCCCATTGAAACCCATCTATTCAAAGTCTTCCAAAGCAGCAGTGCAATGGGTAGTAATATACTAGTATTTGAAACACAAATTTACCATCAAAATGTGGGGTTTTTTTTTCTGAACAGAAAGCAGAGGCACTATCTACTTAGTAGCCTGAGTGAGCAATTAATATGGAGTATATATTGCTCTTTCTGCTGGTGCACTCTGCAGGTCTTGTGACAGAGACTTATAATAGTGCCACAGGATAAAAAGTTCATACTGAGCTTGAGCTTCTTAGCATGAAATCACATTTCCTTCATTCAAAGGTGCTAAGAATTGACATTGTTAAATGAAGTTAGTGGAAGGTGCAAATGTTCTGCCTCCTTTGGAACAACAGGACACAGTTACCCGCTGGGTTGTCTGGGTTTAGATATCTATGGCTGAAGCAATTTTAAACAGTATATCTTTTGGGATCAGAATGTAAAGAAGGTAAGCCAAAAGGAAGTAGCAGTTGAAGTAAGAGGTAGGATATAACCTCAGAATAAAAGGCATCAACACAGCATATTTTTAGATGCTTGGGAATGGGGCCGAAAAAGAATGAAACTGTGCAATCAAGGACACTGCTTCCCCTTCCAATCACATACACACTCTCTATATTGTATCTAATCACTCACAGTTATGGAGTCATTTCCTTAGGAGTTCTAAGGGAATCACGTTTGGATTCCAAAATGTGTAAGCAATGCATTAATTTGATACTATAGAAACTTGCATCAGAAGTCCTTGACCAAAATATTCAGCATGGTATCTTTCAGTCCCTTCAGTTTTCCACCTGATATATTTTTCAAGGATGCATATTAACTTAGAAAGGAAAGAGAATAGATATTAAATTAGCCCTAACCTTATAATGAATCTTGGCATGACTCCATTGTCACATTAAGGAATACATTTCAAGACAAATAAAAGGAATCTTGACTAATTTTATTGTTTCTGGGAAAAGGCCTGTAGAATGAAGAGTGGGTGGCTGAATAAGATGCCACAAAACAGAATTTATGACATAAAGGCAAAAGCATTGACAAGTAAAATGAAAACTCCGTGTGTTATCACTGAGTCACACATAGACAAGCACATCTGCTGATCTAGAACATAGAAAATACCAAAAGATTATAGTATAATGACAATTAAGCCCTTACAGAAGCAGTAAAATGTAGAAGGATTTAAAATCATTACACACAAGGGGCAAAATCAGGTAATACCCCACACAATCTGGCACTCATGCTGACATTAGGACAGACAGAAACAAAAAAAGCCAATTAAAAGCAACCATTTGTGGACTGAAGTGTAAAAGCCAGATATTATTATATTTTGTATTAGTATTAATATCTGAAACTCCACCTTGTTTAAAAAATCAGAATGGTTTTGAATGGCTGCCCTCTGTATGACTGCTAATGCCAACTGAACATATGTTACAGCAATACAGGCACTACAGGAATACATATATGGAGACATGATGATTGTTATTTCACTTTAAAAAGTCACTGTGCCTCAGGGCACAATTAACAGGCAATAAATTCCTACATGCTACTGAAGTTTAGAGATTAGCATTTGCCAGTCAAAGCATGGAAACACATTTACACCTAATAAAATAAGGCCAATTAGTTGTTTAACTAATAGGAAATGTCAGTCAGGGGCCACAAAAGGCTATGAACAATAACTAAACCCACCCCCAAAACCTTAACACTCTCGTTTAAAGGCAAATATTAAGCATCTGAAAGAGCTTTAATTGCTTGCCAAATCATGCAAAAGAGAAGGAACTTTCTTTAAATGTTGAAAACAACTAGTGGTAGAAACTCACTGAAGTACAGTAGGGCATGTCACTCTGATCTGCACACTTCTTCACAAATCGATTTAGGAAAATCCTGTACATACTGCACAGAAATTCGGTGAGGGCTTGGAGCACAGTACAGCTCATGAGGACGTATTTTGGCCTTGTCCACTTGTGAGATTGCAGGGAAATCAGAGAGTATGTCTGAAACCCAAGGCAGGTCTGCTTGGTGGTGTGCCCTGCACTTCCCAACCCCAGCTATCTACACCTGTTGGAAGATGGATGTCTTCCCACCACCCACAGCTCTCTCTGTCTTTCCTAGGGAACTGATGACACAGCAGGAAGAAAAAGATAGCTCTGAACTGGATTTTTTCCATTCTGGATTTCTTCTTGTTCATGGCAGGAGTCAGCCCTCAGGTAATGAACAGGAATGATCTTGCGTATATATAAATATATAAAATATAAATATATAAATATACAAATATATAAATATAGAAATATAGAAATATAGAAATATAGAAATATAGAAATATAAGCAGGACCTGCTTAGTGCGTATGATGTATGTCTCCTCTTCTATATTGTCTGCTCTGCATCAGTATTCCCATGCACCAGTGAATGACAGCCATGCACTGCATCAATAAGAGCAAAGCCAGCAGACTGAGGAGAGCATTTCCCACTCTGTTGAGGATTTATGAGATAAATCCAAGCTACTGTGTTCAGTGTCAGGATCTTCAGTACCAAGAAACAGACTAGAGTGAGACCAGTAGAAAGTCTACCAAAATGTTTAAGGGGGATGAGTACATAATCTAGGAAGTGAGGGTGAGAGAACTGGGCTCCTTCATCTTGGAGAACAGAAGCCAAAGGAGGGATCTTATTGCTGTCTACAATTAATTAATGGGTAGTTATAGAAAACAGATTCTTCTGAGAGAGGCATGTTGCATCTGGGGAGCTGCTGTTAGATATAAGGAAAAAGTGTTTCTAATGAGGTGCTCAGGTAGGAAAAGAGGCTGCTGCAGAATCCTCATCCTGAGAGATAATCAAGGTTCTGAGCAACATGGTGTAATTTCAAAGCTGACCCTATTTGGAGAGGGGAAGTGGGTTTAGGCCAGAGAAGGTCCTAAGATCCCTTCAAGTGAAATTATTATACGATTATATGATTTACAGGATCATGACAGGAATACAATGCGGGAAGACACATGATGAAATCCAGTTCAGTTTAAGTAGCATTTAAGCATGAATTATTACTGAAACACAATCAAGAAATAAATATAACAGTGTTATGTAGAGAGATAAGGTGCCTATTTACTGCTTCCAAATTGTTTGAAAAGGAGAGGGATGTTCAGTCTAGCCTGCCAGCTTGGAACCAAGGATACACTAGTCATTTTTCTTTTCCAGCATTTTTTATAGGCTCTTCTATGATTTGGAGCAAATATCTTAATCTCACTATAAATAAGCCGCTGACATATTAAGTAACAGGATAAATCCATTAATACTTAGATATTTGTGAATCCTTCAAATAATACTAAAAGAAACTTCAAAAGTGGATTCCAACAGGGCAAAGGCGAGGACACATCTCCTTAAGTTCTGAATCATTTGTCTTATTATGAGACAAACTGTGCCATAAGAGCATCATTGAAGCAAAGCCAGGAGGTTTAGCTCCAGGGTAGGCATCTATCATGTAGACATCTGTGTTTGGTTAGAAGAGTCTCTCCCAGGAAGATATGATGCAAAACTGCTTCCTCAAGCCTTCAGATATAGCATTAATCAGAACAGAATAAAAAGTAGGATGGATGATTCTTTTTCTCAGTGTCTTAATAATTGCACTGGGTGAGAGTTTTCTTTGGCACTGTTGTCAAAAACACATTGACAAAAACACATTGTAATCTCTGTATTAAAAAACCTAGATTATTACAATCATAAAGCTGTCCCAATGACTTCCAAGAAATAAACCTCTGGATGAAAAACAAATGGTTCAAATTAAACTTGGATTAAATATGAATGATGTTTGGGAAAAAATATCTTTGGAATTGTCCTAGGACAAGTACACTGACTGCTTACAAATGCAGAGATATCTGCTAGTTCTTTAAACAGTACAAATCTCTTGTACTCTCCCATTTGCAATGGGTTCTTTGAATGACAAAATCACAACAAAAAGGAGACATGACTTCTTCCATATGCCATTTAGTAGGCACTATGTCCTGCGTTTCCAAGTGGTGGTCTGTCTGCCTGAGTTTTCCACACATCCCAATGCATTTGTTCTCCATGTGAGTCAGTAGGTGAAGCAACGTATAAGAGAAGTAAAAGTGAAACTCTACTACAAGCCTGAGTTTAGTAAAGAAAAAAACCATCTTAGAGTACAACTTCTCTGCCAACTACTTTTCATTGATATAAATGTGAGTTGTCACAAAAGTGAATGAATTTACCAACTTCACTGCTGACAAGATTATTTTTCTAACCATGCTTCTAGAAACCTCCATCTCAACTCTCTCTTCTGATATGTCCCATTTTGACATTCCTCCTGGAATGACAGTTAGCCTGACTTAATTTAGTTAGCATTAAATGTGATCATAGAATCATTTAGGCTAGAAAGGACCTTTACGATCATTTAGTCTAACTGTTACCCCAGCACAGCCAAGTCCATCACTGAATCATCTCCCCAGGTGCCACATTGACACATTTTTATAATACTTCCAGTGGTGCTGACCATTTTTCTGACCAGCCTGTTCTGATGCTTGACAGTCCTTTCAGTGAAGAAATTTTTCCGAATATCCAATTTAAACCTCTCCTGGTGCAACTTGAGGCCATTTCCTCTCATCCTGTTGCTTATTAGCTGGAAGAAGAGACTGACCTTCACCTCATTACACCCTTCTTTCAGGTAGTTGTAGAGAGCCTCCTTTCCTCCAGACTAAACAACCCCAGGTCCCTCAGTCACTCCTCATAAGACTAGTGCTCTACACCCTTCCCCAACTCTGTTGCCCTTCTCTGGACACGCTCCAGTACCTCAACATCTTTCTTGTTGTGAGGGGCCTGAAACTGAATGCAGGATTCGAGGTGTGGCCCCATCAATGCTAACTAAGTACAGGGGGACGATCACTGCCCTGGTCCTGCTGGTCACACTATTTCTGGCACAAGCCAGGATGCCACTGGCCTCATTGACCACTGGGGCACACACTGGCTTACGTTCGGCTGCTGTCAACCAGCACCTCCAGGTCCTTTTCTGCTGGGCATCTTTCCAGGCACTCTGCCCCAAGCCTGTAGGGCTGCATGGGGTTGTTGTGACCCAAGTGCAGGATCCAAGCACTTGTCCTGTTCAACCTCATACAATTGGCCTTGGCCTATCAATTCATCCCATCTAGATCCCTCTGTAGAGCCTTCCTATCCATTAGGTACACATCTTATACGCACGTGTCTGTATTCCCAAGGACATTTTAAATCCACATCACTCAGCTATGATACAAAAAAATTAAAGGTTATTAGGGCTGATCTACAACCTTTATCTCTTGACTTTTCTTAAGCTTGGACTATAAACATTTTATAGTAAAGATTATCTTTTAATTCCCTCTATGTACGTCACCTAGCAGAATCTGACCCTTGTCCTATATTGCAATTACTGTATATTTCATGCTAATAGAAGTAACTAATAATGATTAGCAATTTTTATTTTTTTTTAATAGCAAAAAACTTTCATGGAAAGAAAATTACTTCTAGTTCAAGAAACCAGCAAAATTTGTGTATTCAAGGATAAGTAAAACCCAGGATATAAAGAGATCACAATGGCAGGCCTTAATGACCAGACGTAATTCAAAATGCTTAAAACCTATACTGATTGGGAAAACCATAGGTTCAAGCAGGAAAGAACAGCAAATACATCACTGTTGCTTTCGACCAGATTCTGGGCTGCTAAAAGTTCTTGGGCAATCCCACTGAACCAGTGTGTGTGAAGCATGTGGGCTTCCTTACTTGGCTGCCTGGTTTCCTTCTCCTTGAGAACAATGCCACAAATGGGACTGGGAGGGCAGGACAGCTATTCACCCAGTTCCAGCCAGAAGCCTCTCAGCATTTCCACTCTTTCACACGAGTACCAACTTCAGACAGGGATGACATCATTTTAACCACTTTTCTCACATTTAAAAAAGTCAAAATTAGTCAAAACAAAAACAGCAACCATGTGTGCTCAGGGATGTGAGCGGAGAAATAAGGATAAACAAATCTGCTGTCTTGCATATCCTACCAGCAGTTCGTCTCAGCATGATCCTTAAAACCAGCAGGGAGCCTAGCCTCAGCTTTTATCAAATAACATTTATAGGACACCCAACATTCCCTACCAGTGGACCACAAAGAATCAACGGGGAACTAATAGGCTGTCCTTTAGTTTTGAAATGTTAAGTTCCAGCTTACTCAGAAGAAGATATGATGTATTTTATTTTGTTTTGTTGTGTGCATGGGAAAGAATGGATGAGCAGTGACCCATACAGGCTTACTTATGAAAAATTATGGTTAACTGTACATGCATATTTATGAAAACAAATTTGTGTAATGACAAATATCCTTCAAAATCACAATTCTGTAACTGCATGAACACATGAAGTTTGCTGTGAAGCCTGTCTTAAGGGAATGTCAGTTTTTCAGTATAGGAAGAAGGAAGGCATGCTCTAGTATGTCTAGACAGATGTGTTCAGGGGTGGTGTCCCTAGACAGCAGAGGATATATGGTCTTTAAAGAGGACAAAGATTGGCTTTGCTATAAAAGAACAAGCCACTTCCTGTAGAGGAAGATACACTGATTTTTTAGGAAAATGCAGACACATTGTGAGCTCCAAGGAACAGTGATCTAGAGAGGAAGGAAGAGGCTACGGTGTGAGGACTAAACATTGCCTACCTATAAACTTTGTAATTAAGGCTCATAGCCTGTTATAAATGACTCCTTATACAGTCTTCACCTAGATGACAAGAAGCAAATACTTTATTTTATGTCTTTATTGTTTTCCTCTTCTGCTTCTCTCCTGCTTGAGAAGAATAACCAACTTGCAAAGTACACCTGTAATATGGATTTCACTGCTAGTAAGGAGAAAAACCAAAGCGGAATATGCATTGCAAGAGAAGAAAAAGGCTCTGTGCTCAGGAAAAGATAAAGAAAGGAAGAAACTACAGAAATAACCTGATAATGTAGAGTGATTTCCAGATGAAGTGTCATGACTCCATACTTAGGCACTGAGTCCCTGGACTCTCAAGGTTTCAAGGAAAAACTGGCACTGTTACATTCACAGAATCTGTACAGAAAATGTTTCCAATATTTGATAACATATTTTGCAAAGTCAGCAAGTTATATTTTGCTACAGAAAAATTCAGAAAAGCAAGACAAATATGTGAGAGGGAGACAATGGAAAACTGTTTTTTAGCTTTGTTATTTCACTAAGTAAGCACATAACATCCTTCCTTTGACTTCAAGACAGCTATATTTTCTTAATATTTTATTGCGAATAAGCACGGATGGAGGTTCAAGTTCTTTTCCATAATTCTCACCGTGGCTTTTAGCTTCTCAATAAATGTATTGAGTTGAGTTTCTTTCTCCATGATTTTCCAAATGACAGAATTATTTTAGCAGTAGTACAAAGACTAATGTATTATCATAACTCAGTAGCTTGTGGTTTTAAAATGTTAGGAAAGGAAGTGGGGGGTAGGACAGAGGTCAAATCCTTTGAACAGAGAAATAATCCTGAAATCTACTCTTCTCTTTCTAATCGCCTAACATTCACCTCTTATTATGTTCAAATACGCCAGACAGTGGTTAATAACAGATAAGCGTATCTAGAATGAGGGCCAAACACATCATTTCATGCTCCTTATCTCTGTAATCTTCCTTCAGAGGAATTCTCTTCTTCTTCTGGAATCTGGGGCAACTTTTCGGGAAACTGCAGTGATACCAAATGCAGTAAGTTATCAGTCCCCACAACACATGTGAGTTGTTGCTGGAAGCAGAGCAGATGAAGATATCGACTAACAGCAGATTTTTTTCCATAATATCTGTCATTAGGCTAAAGAAAGCATGAGCTCACGGCACACTGGGTATGCAATGACAGATGAATAACTTCACAGGGCTTTAAGGAAAAGTACCAGAAAAACATGGGAAAATGTGGCATTGAAACAGAATTGTAGATTAATGCACTAGCCTCTCATTCTCAGACTAGTAAGGAGCTAGCTGAGATCATTAATGAATAAATTAGTGGTCTCCAGTTAATAGACCTCCAGGAACATATTTCAAAGAATGAATGCAATTTTCAGTCTGTCTTTGAAAACTTTCCAGGAAAGTGTGGAAACACATTTTAGGCTGAATCTGAGCACTGCTTCAAGGAATAAACAAAATGTGTTGGCAGGCTGAGTTAAATAAGAGTAATATAAAATGCTAAGTACACCTGATGTCTACAATATTTTCTTCAATTAAGGAATGGAAAAATGCTTATTTATAGAGCTTTGGAAACACTGGATATATTTTGTTTTAAGAATTTTTGGGAGCAACACTGGGATAGTATAATTATTGTGCCTGTATGGTGAGGCTTCGCGTTTTAGCCCTGCATTCATAAAAATGTGCGTGAAATAAGACAGAATAGAAGCATAATCAAAATTATCTCCTCTTCTAAGAAGGGAATAGTTGAAACACCTTACCACCCAATTCCAATGCTAATTCTCAGCATATATTGAAAAATACATGGTTGTTTCTCTTGAATACTGTGCAGATCCACATGTCCCCTCTCCACTATAAAAAGAAAAATTTGGTGTCCTTTAGCCAAATTTTGTGCACTGAGAAGCTACAGTACAGTACATCATTTAAGGTATGATCCTTATTTATGCTCTTTAGACAGAAATATCCCAGAGGAGAAGGCTCCAGACACTCTTCCTTCCTCTCTTTTTCAAAAGATTTTTTCATCTTTTCAGGATGGTCAGCATGCTATTCCCAAACAGAAGACAAAAGCTATAGCTTTTACTGCAATCATATTTAGAGGGAATCTAGAGGGGAAACCAAATTTGGAAAAAAAAATAAATATAATTTTAATGCAGATATGACTGTTCTTGAATTCTGGTGTCTATCCAATTTCTGACCAGGGCAGAGGCCCTAAAAATATTCTACCTCAGTTTTCAAGCAGAAGGACAAGGAACAATAATGCAGCAAGATTGAATGGTCACTTTGAAGAAATTTATAGAATTGTAAATGTCTGTTTCCAAGGTGGTAGAAAATTTTTAAGAGATGAATAGCCAGAGGAACATCAGACTAATCACACATGAATTACATGAGAATAATAGAAATGTAACACAGTGAAACAAGGTCTTCGACTAGAGATTACAAACAAGACTTTCCACAGCAAACCAAGTACTTGCCACTTAAGATCTGCAGTGAAGACCAAGCCTGAGAGTACCCTACGAAGCACCAGGGTGAAGCAACTATGGAAAAAAGAAAATGTGATCCTAAACTGTATGAGAAAATTTGTGTTACTGTAGCTATGTAGGCACTGATGCAACCTCATCTGAAGTACTCTACAGAAGTTTGACTACTCATGCGAGATGTACAATCGGAGCACATTCTGGGAAGGGTTGCTGGGATTATCAAAGGAACAGATGACCTGAAGTCTTCATGTTCTCTTCATGGAAGAAGAACCATGTGAGCTAAGTCACCAGAACAAATAGGTACAAATTTGCTCTGAATTATTTCTGTCCAGACATAAAGTTTTCACGACCAGAACAATGAGGTTCGAGAACATTTTCCCAGAATAAGAACAGCTGGGGAAGAAGGAAGAAGAATGGGATCAAGTTTACTTAATATTCAAGTTTATTAAGATGTTATGAAAATAATTATGTAGCACAGCTCTTTGTAACAGCAGCGGACAGGACTCAGTGAGCCAAGAGGAGCCCTTGAATTCAAATGTGATCTTATGTCGACCTCCTTCCCCCTTCTCATCTCCCTTGAGCCTGTATATTACTTTGATCTGCCCACTCTGATCCTTCATCACAAAGGTATTCACACAAATTTGCTCTCAGAGGAGGATATGACAGTCTGTCTTGAAATGGCCACTGTATATATTTCCCAAACCCTTTCAGGACTGTTTGCTTCTTTGAATAAATGGCTTGGGGTTTGTTTTTCCGGTAATCTTTAACAAGTTAAAAAAGTATTCAGAAGAAGAAACCACACAAGTTTTCGCAGTTAATTTGCATCTTCTTTGTTCCAACCTAAATCTAATTATTTAAATGTTTTCTTTTTTTTTAAATTTTTTTTTTTAATATAGAAGGTCTCTCTGAAGCTAATCCACAATATTTCTTTGCAAAAAATGGAGCTAAAAATAGAGAATTCGCCTGGCATCATTATCTTAATCTGTTTCTTTTCCCTTTAGTTTTAGTTCAATATGTTAAATACAAAACCTTCTACAACACTGTAATGGTACGTGCTTCAATAACTTTGTGCAAAAAACTTGTATTGGCTCTTTGTGGCAAGATTCTTTACTTATTAAGTATAGAGCTGCCACTCATTGAATTCACTGACAGCTTCTGTCACAGGCATGATGCTATATACACTGCACAGGAAATATCATTGTAACAAAGTTCCAGCAACACACATTCAGCATCTTTCAGCAATAAACTGGAACATGATTTATGCTGTTACTGTGACACATATAGCAAAAAAATATTTCATGTCATAAAACAGGTAGCTGTAGACTCAGAATTAAGAGGTGCAATACAAAGAGCAAAAGAAGCTAAGTCCATTGTGTGGAAAACCTGCAGAGTAAGGAAGTACCAATAAAATCATCCGTAGAAAATGTATAATCATCGTTTAAAAAACAAAACAAAAAAACCCCACCAAAAATAAAATCCTCAATACATTATTTCCTCCACAGAAACAATTAACTGTGAACACCCTTTACAATGTAATGGGGCTCAATTTAATAAGAACTTTTCCTGAAGAGACACTGTAACAGTTCTCCAGTACAAAAACAATGTTGCTTTTTTGCTCCAGCCTCGATTCCGTGAGCTCCACTCTGTGGGATCATCACGCTGGTGTAGAACCCTCTGAAAGTCAAGCAAGCTCTCTGCAAGTGTCAGAGCTTGCACACAGGCTTACTGTAAAGTACGACCTCTGTTTACCTACAAGTGAGCAAGCTGCAGTTTTCTGTCAGAAGTGAGTCATCAGATTTAAACCTAAGCCCGAGCCTGGCCAATGATGAGGAGGCTCTAGACCTGCTTCTCATTTTGCTGTCTAAACCTAGGCACAGCTGGCTCACATCCTGAGGAGTTCAGCATTCCTTTGAAGATTTGAGCCTTAACTATTTCTAAGCCAACCTCCACCATGCCCTCTGCATGCCTAATTTTTAAGTAGCACATTGCTGTTGGCTCTGAAACTTTGCCACAGTTTTATTTTTAAAATGACAGAAAACGCACATGGAGAAATTTTTCTGTTGACAGTCTCTTAAAGGGAAAAGTTATTTTAGTGATGCATGTATTTTTGCTGTAAATGCCTATTTTTTGAGCAAAATGCCAACTTTTCAGTTTGGTGATTATGATCTCATTTATTGTATTCAGCTGTAAGAGGAAATTAAGGTGACTTCTGATTATCTTGCTGCTTAATGGATATTGTTATGAGTCAGAGCAGCCTCGGACTCCCCTTTTGCTGTTAGGCATTTTGGCAAACTCTTGGGTTATTTTTTTTCCCCCTGCACAGTAGCAGGAATGGGAAGTAATGTTCCATTCAATTCTTTCAGCTGTGACTACTATTAATTATATTCAAGGTTTCCCTTAGGAAGACACTCTCACAGGAAATGTGCTCTTAGTCTCACCTATATGTGCAGAGTGGTTATGCTTCTGGGAGGCAAATCACTCCAGGCTAAGGGGAAAGATAAAAATGTTTTCCTGTGAATTCACATGAGGGACCTGGTTGCAGATCTCAGCAGTCAGGTCCTGACTACGTGAACATTGGCTAGGTTTACCATTGGACTCAGGCTGAAGGACTAGTTTAAGATTAATATGGTCACAAGGAGGCAATAGAGTTTACTGATTCTTCCATTAATAGGGAAATAGGCCTACCAGCATTCCGTTAAGTACTGCTCGTACTGTTGTATACATAGTGCTTTTTATTTTTCGACTTTGTTTTTCATAGTTCTCGCAGAATTACGAGTGAAGCGAAAAAGTACTCCCAACCAGCCACGCACATCTGAACGACGACGAGCGGAGGCGGCAGGCGAGCGATGAGAAAGGCAGGCGCGGGGTGTTTGGGTACTGAGCATCCCCTAGTGATCGGATCCTCCAGTGCAGCCTCCTGCTTTTCCGAGTCTGCACAAAGAGCTCAGAAAAGTCCGGATTTGCAAACAACGGATTAGTACAAATAAAGTAGTCCCAAACTTAGAAAAGCACTGACAAGCTACAAAACAAGTCATCATTTTCAAGACAAGAACTCCTTTTTAATCCAAGCACATCACTCGGTTTGAAAAACAACTGGCATCCCTTGTTTGGCTTACCACAAAACGGAACTGAAGACACTCCTACAGATAAACCATCTTTTTCCTTAAAATTCTCCAATGACTTATAAATCAAATAATGAAATGAGGAATTGTTAGCATTATTTCCCCACTAGATGCTACAGCACATCAAGAAAGTTTACTTTTCATAGAGATGTATCAATGTAATCTTTTTGGTCACCTATTGGACTGCTTGCTGCTTTTGAATGATGGAGGTGGGGAAGTTTTGAGTCAAGAAAAATCCTAAAAACTGTAGAGTTTACTGGTAAACAAACAGGAAAAAACAATCTGCTTTGGTAATATGTGGGATCTTTTTTTTTTTTTTTTGGTCTTCCTGCAACAGTAACTTTTTTTCTAAATACTTTCACCAGCTTCAGGAAAGGGTGGGTTAGAGTCAGGGGTTTCCTGAGCCTTTTCAGAACATGGTTTTAACGTAGCCGTGTGTTCAGAAGAGCCCCTAGAGAGTCTTGTTTTGGAACACTCTGACGCCTACACGTTATTATCTTTGCTACATTTTTCAGTTTTGTGTGAAATTTATTTTTAATCTTTAACAAAACATGTCCTTGTTTATCTTAAATTCAGAAAAGGTTTAATAATGTAAAACAAAATAACTTTTAAAATAATTAGATTTACAATGAATGCCAAAAACATAAAAGTATAAAGCAAGTTAACAAGAAAGGACTTCTTAAAGATCAAAGAAAATGTGTTTATTTGATTTGATTAAAAACAAATAAAAAGGACTTTCACTTTAACAAGTTATAACTGACTGTTGACAGAAACCAGTGAAAGAGTTTCCCAGTCCCACAGGATAAAGGTTTTCTTCTGATAGAGGTTCACGTACTCAGAACAGATTGCCCACTGATATGTCAAAGGAGTTATATTTTGAAAACAGATAAAGCTGCATCAATATTAAAAAACATGGGTACAAAGGCAAGTTTCTTTTTGCTACTATTAAATAGGACTGATGGTGTAAGTCAATAATTATTTCTATTTTTCATCCCTCTATACATAACAGAGCTCTGGCAATGGCAGAGGTAAAAAGTACCACTTAGTTTAGTGGAAAGGCAGGATATATTAGCTCAAAACCTGTTTTAACACAGCGGTACAGTTCCAAGAGGAAAGCTGTCTTCCATAGGTCTCCTCTTCCACAGGCAGAAGAGGCTGGTATGGGGCAGCCTTTACCCCACCAATTATGCTGTGCCTGTGTTGGGACAAGTTTTAAATCCATTGGGGAAGTCTTTTCCAGAGGCTTCAATGGTAAACATACAAACCTCTCATGAAATAATGCCATGCTGAGATCCAGGAAAGAGAGATCCAAGTAATTGAAACAGGAATTTGCTTTAAGTCAGGCTGTCTAAAACTTTGTTTAATGAGGTTTTTTGTTTGCTAATACCAATTTAACTACTAAAAGAGCACTTGAAAGAGTATGTTTTTTTAAAAGAGTAAATACTTTCCTCATTTCTAAAAGATAAAAGAATCTATAGTCTAAGGATTGTTTGCAACCTCAGTGAAGTCCCCCAGCTAAACCAAAAAGACCAGATTTGACATTCCAAAAATGTTGTGGTAAAAAAACATCCAGAAAATATTTGAAACAGTCATACATTTCAGACCTCCTCTACATAAAATGATGAAAAAAATTCTTAAAAAAATAATAATTTGGAGGTTATCTTTAAAGGCAATACATGAAATTCATCATCCTAAATTTACAGAGTTAACGGTCTTAGAGGAGCAGTAGTTATTTTCATACTACAATGAGAGTGTCCACATACTCTTTTAAGAATATCAACAGGCAAGAACGGCCTCTTTAGCAATTGCAGTCACTACCTCTCACTTTCTACCCTGTTTCCCTCCACCTGGAAGATGCCTTCAGGCAGACTATCCAGCCCTGCAGCCAGCAACACTTCCCGGAGGGTGCTCTGGGCTGGGGCCGCTGTGCCTGGTGGTGCCTGCGGGCTCCTGTCTGCACTCCGGTGAGCCCGGTGCTGCTGGCAGCCTTGAAATCACCTGCAACACGGAGAGCAGCCATGCCCTCTGCTTCTGAGCAGTGAAAAAGCTCATCACTCACCATGGGCTCTCATTTCTGATCAAAGGTTTGGTCAGCCTGACAATTGCTCCTGTAACTCATACTAACTTGCAGTGGGGCTGCAGAGAGGAATCCAATCACCCACTGCTGAGATGTTTACTGTAAGGTCATTAAAACAAAGCTGGTTGTGAAAGAAATCAAGCCTTGCTCCAATTTGAAATACTTGGTAATCTGATGAGAAAAATATGTGTGTGATTTGTGTTTATGTCTGGAAGTTTTCCCTAGTGTGAAAGCCTTTAAAGGAAAAACCAGTTCTTTCTTGCAATGTATGTTCTTTTATGTTATGCAGCCTAGACTGTGGATCGCAGTGATGTCAAAAATGTACACGGAGTGATTGCATCCTGTCTGTGTCCTGAAAGAATGACTTTGAAAGTTAAGTGTTTCATCTCTACAGTCATATCCTGACCAACAAACTCAGTCAATAAATAAATACATTTAGTGACAAACCTAGCTTTTTCTGTAAGCTGCACTTAAACAGGAACTTGATTTGTTTTTTGTATTCACATCTATTCTATAATAATGAATCCAGCACCACAATAACCAAATACCCATTATAATTATAAGATCAGAGAAACCTTTGTGGTGCTCATTTTCCTAAAAATGATTTAAAAAGACCCAGTCCTCCATTCTAATTCTTTTGAAGTCTTTGCTTTAAACCTAAGACCTAAATACAAAGGGCCAGAACTTTGGGAGAGAATGTGGTGGGGTTTTTTTAATAAGTGGATTGGTTTTGCCCAAGAAAGAGGAAAACAAAGTATAAAGTGTAAAAATTTTTCATACTTTTTTTTCCCCAAATCTGAGTGCCACTAAAACATATATAAAACTCCTATTTAAATACTGTGTTTCTATGCAAGAAGTGGTGTTTACTTGCCTCATAGAAAATTTGTAGCACTAGGATAATTTGGGGCAAAAATCTTAAAAGGTTGAAGGAAATACAGGTCCCAGAAGAAATATGTAAAATAGGTATCCTAGACACACATCTGGAGCTATGCATTGCAATCTGTGGAAAACTCTCTCCTGGCGGGCAGAAAGTCTTTCAAAGTTCTTTAAGTGCAAGCTAATACTAATCGCGTTGCTGTGGCTATTAACACCTGCCTACTCACACAGCAGCTTTCATCCATGGTTGCCAGCACTCATTTCCAGAGATTACCCTGCAGCATGCCCATCAGTGTTGGTTGCTGGCAGAAGAGCAGGGTTTCATGGGCTGCCTCAGGGCAGGGCACCCCAACACCCCGTGTTCACACAGCGCTGCCCAGGGAGGCTCCGCGGCCCCTCCAGTGCCCGAGGCCGTGTTTACCTCTGGAAGGGTTTACCTCTGGGAGCACGGCTGTGGTGCTGTTGGTCACCCAAGCGGGAGGGGATGGGTTTGCCCAAGGAAAGCTCCCCACAGCAGGCACAACACCTCGGCCACCCCGGTCTCCCACGGGGTGGTGCCGCTCAGCTCCAGGCAGTGCCTGGGCCCGGGGCCGTACCCGGGCAGCGGGGCTTGATGCCATGTGGGAACAACCTGGAGCTTTAGGCTGGAGAGGGGGCTCAGGGGCGCCGCTGTCACTCTGTGCAGCTACCTGCAGCAGGCTGTAGGGAGGCGGGGGCCGGGCTCTTCTCCCGGGGTGCGAGTGGCAGGGCCAGAGGAGGCGGTCTCAGGCCGCGCCAGGGGAGACGCTGCGGGACATCAGGAGGGCTCTTTTCACAGCAGGGGTGATTAAACACTGGAACGGGCTGCGCAGGGAGGCGGCGGAGCCGCCGTCGCTGGCGCTGCTGAAGGCAAACCCGGACAGTGCACTCAATGCCGCAGCCCCGCAGCCCTGGCGGGTCCGAGCCGTGTGAGGGGCGGGGGGCACTCCCTTCGCTCCGCCCCGCCCGCACCGGACGTGACGTGCCCCGCGCACCGGGGGCGGGCCGGAAGCGAGCGGGCGGCGGGGCGGAAGTGTGAGCGCGCCGTGGGGGCTCAAGATGGTGAGTGCGGGAATGCGGCCCGGCCGGGCGGGAGCGGGGCCGGCTCCTGGCGCTGCGGGGCGCGACGGACCGCGCTGCATTGCCCTGCCCCGACCCGCCTCCGCCTCCCTCTCCTCTGGGTGCCCCCGGCGGCCGCGGGGCCGTGCTGAGTCACGGGGGTCCGGCGCGGCCATGGCGGGCTCCCTCACGGGCGCGAAGGGCGCGTGGCGGCCGTGGATAAAGCGCTTCTCCTGGGAGCGGGGCGGGATGGAACCAGGGTGGAGCCCCCGTGGTCCCCAGCCCGCCGCAGCTTGGGAGAGGCTCTCCTCGGTGGGACCTCCTAAGGTGGGCTGGGCACTGGTGTGACTCGACAGTATTGCTTCTGGGGAGTGCTTAGTGGTTTTCTCCTTGCGTTGGACTTTAACTTTGACGTTCCCTCTTGTCACGTCCCCTGGGTACTGTATCTCTGTAACGCTTTCACTCAGAGCAGTCTCAGAAAGGCCCGGTCAGTGTTGAGTGTGCTAATTGTAGGTGCCTTATATACGTGTAACAACAGGTGTTTTAGGGCTGCCTTATAGCTGTTTTGTCACTGAAGGTTAACACGGTAGTGCAAAAGACCTTAGCTGTAAGCATGAGCTTTCTGCTGGATCTGCCAGTGCTGCCGGAGGTAACTCCTGCACTGAGCAGCTGGTTACTGTCACCTTCCAGAATTTATTCTAAATTGACCTGTTGGTCGAGCAATTTGTGTGAACAGCCCTAAAATCGCTTCAGTAAAATCGTGTATTTGGCATGAAATTGGTGGTCTCGATTAACATGGCTTTACTTAGTAAGTCTGTGGACTTCTGGTGTTCTGCTACGAAGTGCTACTTTTCCTTTGTTTTTTCAATTAACTGGCATACTAGATTGCTTAAGGACAGGTTGTCCTCTTCATGACAGCCTCGAACCATGGCTAAATCAGTTTGATCTTACTCGACTGTGTCGGGATTGCAGTGCATGAAGGAATGCTCAGACACTTTTCGTTCTGTCCTATCAGCTCTCAGGACCTGCCACCTTCCTTTGCATCCCTGCAGCTCAGGGTGGGAATTAACAAGGGGTAATTGCAAGCTTAACTGTTTCAGCCAGATCCAAAAAAATGTGTTATCAGGATCTTTAACTCTTACCAGGCTCTCTGAAAGAATTCTGTTTTAGTGTAAAGCGTAGGGCTTCCAGGAGTACTTTAAGGAGTCTTTGAGCACTTTATTTCATTTGCCTGGCCTAATGGCTTATACAAAAGGGATCTGGTTCTGTTAAAGTAATCCTTGTTTTTCCTTTTGTTGTTCCAGAATTCCAGAGGCACTGCTTCTCTTTTGAAGGATAGTATCCCATTTACTGAATTCTCAGCTTCAGGGCCATTTGAAGGTCCTGATCTTCTGCGTAGAGGGTATGCTTTACTTTTGCATGTTGAATTGTATCATAGACAATGTTAAATTTCAGAAACTGGAAGAAAGTATGTGTTAATGTTGGCTTTTTAAAGAAGTTTCTTGGAAAGTGTGTCTCAAAGCTACAGCTTAAGGTGCACATATTTTATCAAATTCTTCAAAATCCAAAGTATGGATTTTCTGTGAAATCTCATTTCAAGTAGTAGGTAACATTGATGGACTTCTGTGATGCTGTTCTTTACAAAAAAGACAATAAAATATTAAGAATTATGAAATATCTGCAGTTTTAATATACATGTATGTAAGTCTGCCTGAGCGTTGTGGTAAATGTTTTAATTTCAGCATTGGTACAAAAAGTAAAAGTAATACAGTAAAAAGAGTGTGTTTGTGGTTTGCCATTTTACATGAGTGCAAAACTATTTAGATTCATCATTTGTGTCTTGGATAATGAATGTAAAATAAGTTCATAGAGTTCAGAATGCTGGTAATACAGCTGAATGGTGAGGAAGATACATACAATATCCCATTGCAAAAGCTTGGAGTCTTTAAAGTAAGAGACAGTGTAACCTGGACATAATTAAATGTCTTAGGTTTTAATTTTTAAATATTTTTATCTGTTTCTGAGTGGAATCAGGGAAGAAACATTGTCATTCTGTTTTGTCAAGCATAAAGGAAAAAGAGTGCTTGGAATTTAAATTCATCAGGTAGTGCTGTAGTTACAAGTCTGATTTGCTGCTTCACTATTTAGGCTTTTTTTTTTTGTAGTAATTCAAACAGTTAATTGTGTGTCTGTGGAGTGGCATTTCTATCTGAGATTAGTTTTGGAATGCAATTAAAAAAATATTTCAATTAATTTGAAGGTAATTTTTCAATTTCTTTTCCTAGTTTTACAAGCGTGAAAAGTGAATTGTTGCCCAGTCACCCACTGGAGCTGACAGAAAAGAACGTAAGTATAACATCAAACATAGCCATCTTCATTCCTTGCTAATTACTAAGTTTAAGTTAAAAATGTGGTTACCTGGACCGTTGTTTGCAGTAATAAGTAATGAATTTAACAGAATAAAGATATTCAAGATAGTCACATATTTTGTATGCAAATAGCATGTTTGGCCAATTTATTTATTGTTAACCTTCTACTTATGACTCTCTCCAAGTATATAAACAGGCTTCCAAGTAGGGATTTGTGTGCTAAGGTTTAGTCATCTGAAAGTTGTCAAGCTAGTTGTGTAGGCAGTCTCTATAGGGAGGTGAGAGACCCACCTGACACCTCTGGAAGGCTGATCCTCCCAGAGGTTTACCATGTATCTTTATTTTCCGACTTCCAGTCTGTGAACACATATGTATTTTTAAATAAATTGCTTAATCCCATCTAAGCATTTTACACATGCAGCTTGTCATGAGTACGTGAGGTCTTGTCTGGCTTAGTCATCACTTGTGGGCCATTACTAGTGGTCTGTGGAAGGTAAAGGGAGAGGACTTGACAGCCTTGACAGCTGATTGAAGTGAATGTGGTCCCAAGTGCCTCGTTCCTCAACATAGAAGATACGATGTATCCAATGTATCAAAGTGTCCTGAAGCAAAGACATTATTTGGATATAATGTTTCAAATGGCTAAGTTAAGCAATGTGACAAGGTCTGACTGTAATGCCTAACATTCTAATTTTAACTAGTCTTAGTGTTGCCTAGTGTTAAAAGGATGATGTTATTGTGACACCAACTTCATGAGCTTATTTATAAATACTGTAAATGTCTCAGAGCTGTTTGTCAATTGATTTTCAACTGACTGCTATAACCTAGCTTTTAACTCTGTTCTTGCTATGTAAACCTGCATAATTAAAATATCACATGCCAGAGAGACAAAAATACACAGAAATAGTTAAAACAGGCAATGTGATCCCCTAAGAAGTATGTGAGTCTTCTAAATTGTTTCTCCCATATTTTGTTTGGTTAATTTTTCTGTAAGCTTATGGCCAATTTATCTAAGAATTATTTTCATGTATATTTGAATGGGAAAAGACTTTCCTTAGCCTAAGACAGTTATGATTGTTTCTAGTACCATAAATGTTACAAAGATTATTCAGGTAGCACTAGTAGAAAGCAAACGTTTCTGCTATCCAGGGATCCTTACCTTTTGAAAATAAAAGAAAGGGGAAAATAATGTGACCAGAATGAGAAGTTTGGGATGGGGGATATAAACAATATTTTCAGCTAACTTTTGAAAAGCATTCAATGTATGTTGGTATGAAGAAAATGCTTGTTATGCCTTTTGCTTGCATTTTCCTGGTTGGTTCTTGAGATCCCTTCTTGTGTATGGGTTGATATTCTCATACTAGTAGGCTTTTGTCATGGTTTCAGAATAAGAAATTTGTATTTTTTGGATTATCCAAGTTTAAGTTTAATTAAGTATAACTTTTGTGAACTTCAATATTCATGGGCCAGCACTTTTTTTTTAAGAGAGCCCTCTACTAAATAGATTTGCTTTGTCTTACTGATCAGTTTTAGAGTAGTTGGTAAAATTATGAGCTTTCATTTGCTTTTCAGAGTCATACAGAGTATAAGTGGTGCTCTGTCTTTCTACTTGATCAGAGAAGAAGTATATCAAGTGTTTTCAAGTAGTCTTTGATAGCTAAGAATGACATAGCTTTTAAGTTTGTGATCTTTTAACCAGACTTAGCTTCCTATTCATCTGGAAACTATTGTAGTAAAGTAGTGCAAAACTATACCGCTTGATGGTGTCGTGTGTTCTGATTATAAAAAATAACAAAATAATTGTAATAATTATTTTTACTTAATATTAATACTTTTCATTTTAATAACTGTTAATTTGGAATTAAATCCAGCAAAAAGCAATTTCAGTTTTGTAAAGCAAATCTTACTGTATCACTGTCTTTCTTGTACATTTAAGGCACGTATGATAGTATCACTGAATTTTTACATGCAAATGTAGTAAGCAAGTTCATTTAAGTAGGATGTCACAAATCTCTTGTATGGCTGCACTTGAAAGTAACTTTTTCTAAAATAAAAATCAATGTTGTTTGTGATAGTTCCAGTTAAATCAAGATAAAACAAACTTTGCCACGCTGAGAAATATTCAAGGAATCCATGCACCTTTAAAGCTGCAGATGGAATTCAGGGCAGTGAAACAGGTAGGCATTTTTATCCAACTGGTATAACTTAAACCACTTGAAAAATGTTTATTTCAGGACATGCTTTCATAGGGACATCTTTCTTTTAGATACCTTATGTTTCGAAAAGAAATTAATTCACTTGACTGCTTTTATTAAAACCAGCTAACCAAACACTGCAATGCGCAGTTGGAAGAGACAGTATGCTAAAGCCTTTCAGCTGCTATTCCTCTATTGGTTATTTGGTGAAGTGGTAACTAGTTGCTCTAGCTTCTCTGTGGACTAGCGTCCTGTCAGCCTTCAGAGAACAGCAGGAGGAACTGAGCATTAATTCCTAAAATTAATACTCTCCTTTGTGGAAACGTATGACCTTCATGGGAAGGACTCTCTGCACCTGTAAGGAAAAGAAACTAAGAGGTCTGAAACAGGTAGCGATTTGGGAGTGGATATAGAGGTAATGTGAATCCTGAAACAGAGAATTTGCTGTGTGCTTATTCTTCCACAGCCTTTGTTGTAAGATCAAGAGAGGTCTACAGGGAGTTAAGTTCAAAGGTTTTAACTCTGAATTGAGAAGCTGAGTCTGTCTCCTCTTCCTTCTTTTCTCCTAGAACAGAGAGTAGCTGGCAAGAGGCTGACTTTGTCCCTTAGGAAACACAAAAAAGCTCATTGGTTCTAGTAAACTTTCTTGGCTTGTTGAAGGTTGTTAAGCTATTAAGAGTTAGTTTTCCAAATGAGTTAGAGCAATTTTGTACTCCTTTCCAGTGATCAGGTGCTACTGAACCACAGTGAGCTGCATTAAACTTGGTAGAAGTTAGTGGTCCTGAAGATCTGAAAGTCAGACAGGACATATGAAAAAAATTGCTTGATCTCAGCTGTGCTGTTTGGCCAGGAAAAATCTTTTCCCTGACTTTGGTTAGCATGTTGTAGAGAGCAAGGGAGGTGAGGATATCCTGCTAGTGTGTCTCCACAGATATTTCTGGGGTATGGGGAGGGGGGAAATAAGGTGATTAGAAGGCTTTTCACTTCTAGATTCATACTGGGTATATGAGTACTCTAGCACTTTAAGATGTTTACTGGATTAGTGTATTTGCACTTCTGGCAATTATAGCAGTAGTGATTGTAGAAATTTTGGACTTGTTTTGTGTCTAGAGACATGATAATTTTATGACTGTAAAATATATTCATGGTATAAGTGAAGTATCTCTAGTAGTATTGAATGCAATTGTGTAAGTACAGACATGACATTCTCATAGTATTTAGATTCTAAACGCTCTGCGTGCCACTAAAAGGTTTTTTGGTTATACTGTAGGTGAAGGATACAGGAAACTGTTCAAACTAACTGGGAGTGGACTTGAAGCCCAAGAATTGGTGGGGATTAGAGAAATAATTATGATTTAGATTAATTGCGAAGAGGATTATATTTAAATGTGGAAATCAATATAGGTCTTTCACTTAAATTCCTGACGTTTGTCAGAGATGTCAGAGACTTAGAATGTAGTTTCCAAATTCTACAGTATACATCAATTGCCCAGTATTGACCTCAGGGTGTGGATGTGTTTAATGCAATGAGCCTCCACAGCTTTATGTGAGAGGAGCTTTACAGCTTTATGGAGGAGCAAGAAAGTGCACTTTTTTTTTTTTTTAAGTGCAGTATTTGCTGTAGTAGCTACACTGCAGGGAAAGCTTAAATATATTAAAAGGCTGTTCTCTTCAGAGATAAACAATACAAGATGGTCGTGTTAGGTGCATTTTACTACCTATGTGTGCCAGTAGTTCTCTCATTTCAGCATTGTTTTTAAAGGAAGGAGTGACTTTGCATGTTGATTTTTCTCAGTCACTTCAGACTGAGAAATCCCAATATGAACACTTTCAATTTCAGACTTTCAGAAACTTGAACTTCTGCTTGAACTCTTTTTACAGGTCCAGCGTCTCCCATTTCTTCACAGTTCAAACATGGCACTGGATACTTTGAGGGGAAATGATGAGTGCATTGGTTTTGAGGATATCCTTAATGGTAAATATATTCTAGATTTAGTATTATGGAAACATTTGAAGGTAAAATTTGGGAGCTGTGAAGTTCTTTGCCTTTACAAAACAAGAGAATTAAACTTAGAGAGAGCAGAATTAATTCCTAAAAGCAAAGAAGGACTGGTGAAGGAGAAATAAATATGGGTCAGCTACTAGTTGTGTGGAAATTACTTTGAAATATTGAGTAAGCCAGTGTCTGCTTGTGGGCTGGGTTTCTAAATGAGTAGAAGATTATGCACTTTGTATGCTTGTTTCCTCAGAAACTTTTAACTCATTGTGTAGATTTTGAGGAGCAGAGGTTACAAAGATACAAAGATTGTAATTCAAAAGAAAGGAAGGCTAGAAGAGAGATACAAAACTAATAAATCAGAGACATAAGGGGGAAGGTTTGCTCAAATTAACTCAATTGGTTGCAGGTGTGGTGGTCTGCTGACTGTCACTGTACCTGGAATAGAATAAACTGGGAAAAAATGAATTTTAAACAAATTCTTTCTTTCTAGGTGGTAGTTAAGGAACATGGAAGGAGGGGAGAGTATTTTGAGGTGGGACTAGAGAACGGAGGAATAAATAGGAATCTAGAGGCATGAGGCAAGATTCTGAAATGAATATACAGGGACCAAGGGAAGGAATCTTAGGCTACTGTGATTCAGCAAGGGTATAGCAATGTTGAGTATAACTTACAGGAAGTTGGTTATTTACCATTGCTCACAGCAAGCTGTTAGATATTTGTAGAGTGCTGGGGAGTGAGTGGGTTACAAGTGTTTTTGATAAGGCTGTACATGTCAGCTGAGCCTGGATTAAGTGGTTTTGTTGTCTCTGGAGTAATCAGAGGCATTTGTATGTCTTATTTATGGAAGGAAAACACTCTGATACACCTATTAAAAAAAGGTGTTTTTCTTCCTAAGTACAGTCACAACCTGTTTTCTGGCCTTAATTATTTTTTTTCAAATTATAATTTTTTGTATGGAAATCAAGTTCATACTGTCAGTATTTCTCTGTCTTGTGTCCTTTGCACATTCCTTGATAAACTTTGAGTACAGTGTCTAATGTCAATTGTACTCTGCAATAATAGAGGGAATCTCAGAAATATTTGAGTGTAGAATTTCTGTGAAATTAGGCAGCTGGGTGGAGAAGGCAAACGACGAATATATCCCAAGTAACAGAAGGGAGGAGTGTGAGCTCTTATTGTGCAAAGAAGTTGTATTGGAAGGAGGTGTAGGGCAACTACAGAGAAAAGCTTCAATCAGACTTGAGTTTTCTTAAATGCAAAACTTGATGAGCCTTGAGATTCAGGCTGTGGGAGTCTGCTTATGTAGAACTGGTTGGTTTTACTCGAAGCATGTGTGTGTCTTTAGGATGATACATGTATTTGTAATCTGATCAATGCTCTGAATAGAGACTTCTCAGTTACAGAGCTGCATTGTGCAACACTCAAAAATCAGTCAAGAAACTTGCACTAAGCATTAACATGAAAAACAAAAGTTCACATTCATAGTTATTGTAGGTCTTTGTAGCTTGGTAAAAGCCTCATGCTGTCAACTTTTCTTTTTCCAGATCCTTCACAGAGTGAGGTTATGGGAGAACCACACATGATGATGGAGTACAAGCTCGGTTTATTGTAACAAAATACACTCTGCAAAAAGGTTTTGTGTGTGTCTTTCTACTGCAGATCTAAATACACAATACTAAATTGACACTCACAGTGTTAAGCAGTCCTACAGTTATCATTTGCCTTCCTTGATGAAAAGGCACATTAAATGTTTAAAGTCTATAAATTGTTCTGTGCTTGTTGTCAATCATGTAAATGTCCTGTAACTAGGTAGTTTAAATGTCACTTCATACACTGCTCAGGACAATAGCTTCTTAAATATGGAAATGCTATATATGTACACGAGAAATCCAAAAAATACCCATGCATTTGAAAACTGACTACTATAGGTTAATGCATTTAATGGATGTTCTCGCAGAAGAACTTGAGAGAAAGGAAGGTATTTTCCATTGAGTAACTCTTTGTTCATGAAAATTTCCTTACACTTTTTAAACTATTGAATAAAAGTTTGCTATAAATGCTGTTGTGTTCCAAAATATATTTAATCATAAATCAAGCATCTCTTACCCCTGACACAAACAGTGTTGTTTCTTTTTGTTGCAATATCTTTAAGGACCTTTAACTTCTGCATGGCTAATGGAATCCTGCTACATACATTATATCCCACTCTTGACAGTTGTTTATGAGTGAGCAATTAAGTTTTTGTGTAGAATTGGAAGTAGTGCTGTAAGAAGAGAGTTAAAGGTCTAGACTTTTTCATGTGTGTCCGTGAGAGGATATTCTAGTTTCTGAAAGTAGAAGCAAGTTCTACTGGAGTTTAAAGACATGTTTTAAAATCTGTTTGCGAACATAATCCAAAAGAGTGCTCCTAGATCTAGATGTTTTAGTAAAAAGAAAGAATGGTGTGCCTAATTATGAAAGTACCTAATAAAGCTGCTGCAGTAAGAACATGAAGAGACAGTGGTAAAAATAAATAATTATATGTATGTTTACAAAAATCAGATGTTAATTAAGGGAGAATGAGAGATCTATACTTAAATACACCTTTTAAAGGAGCAGACCACTGAAAGGGGGTTTGTGTGCTTAAGTTTTTTATTTATTAAATTCCGGGTTGTAACAACTCTTTCTGATGTCATACATGTGCATATGTCATATAAATCCCACAAGGCAGCTAATATGTGGCATATTATAAAAAAAGCCATGTAGTTCAAAAAATGCCCTCTGTTGTCATATGTGGAGAGCTTGAAACAGTATATCTAAGATATTAACTGTCTTTATTCAGCAGGTTTTAATGACTTGGTTAAATTTCTAAGTGCACTTAGTGTTCTGTTGTAGATCATTTTAGCAGAAATGTTGCTATAAACCTCTTTCTACCATTGCAGACATCTCTTGTGCTTTTCAGTAGGGTTATAGTGGTTACAAATTTCCTATCCTTGTGGGCCAAAGCCTCTAGCTTCTGTTTGGTTAATTTTATAGTGCTTTTATGTGCAAAACATTGCAGCAAATTAGAAACATTAAGATGACAGTGTGAGACACTTAACTGGTGCTTTTATTTGATTTTATATTTAAACTTGTTTCATTTTAGAAGTGAAGCCTCTAAAATGGTCTTTCACTTAAGAGTTGCAGATATTAGAGGCTTGTGATACACAGTACAAGCAATTTTTTTTTCTTTTTTTTGCCTTAGGGAGGTTAAACATAGGACCAGTAAGTTGAACATGCAAGTGTAGATCTACTCCCATTTTTGTTGTCCACAGCTGTAGTGGTCCTTCTGTGGACTGATAAGACTGTATTGCTCAAGGTTCAGGCCAGAAAGGCTGAGGGATTACCTTGCCAGATCTGAGACAAGTTATGGTGCAGCCATGGATTTTCAGGTCTGCCTTCCTACCAGCCCTGTTCCAGAAACCAGGGAGCCATTTGTACACAGTTACTGGTACCTTACAGCTCCCCACTTCAGTGTATCTAGCTGGTTGGCCTTTCCTAGTGTTGGTGGAAAGATGGACACTATTGCATCTGAGCAAAATTGCATTAAGACAAGTAATTTATTAGAGTTTCTCATTAGTGAAGAATTAGATGCAGATTAGGAGACTGTATGCAATTTCTAGATGGTTTTGTTCAACAATTAGTATACTTTGTAATAACCTTGGGTGAGATCATGCCATGTTCAGAGCCAGATAGTTGTACTGTTCATTATGTCTGTAAGGAAACTAATCTTAAGGGTTTAGCCAGGCTGGAAAGCAAATAGTACATTTAAGAGGCCTGTGCAGGAATGTGTGTGTGGCTAGCCGTCGCGAACGACGATGCTTTTTATGCCTGCGCGAATGGATTTATTACGTGGAGCTCAGCGTGCGCGGAACTGGCCCCACCCCCTTTAGCCCTGGGACACTCCTAGCCTTGGCCGGGGCAAGCCCGGACGAAGTTGGCAGAGCGAGACCCGCAGGACTCGAACCGGCGTCCTTCCGAGAAGGAGCACGGATCCAGGGGCGGCGGCTTTACCCACACGGCCACAGCCGCCGGCGGCAGGAATGTATGCTGTTAATAAAACTACTGCGAGTCAAACAGGACTGAGGCAAAGAGCTTTTGAGATAAAAAGGAAGGGTTATGCTTAGACAGTGCTGCAGGGGGTTGGACTGGGGACTGGGCTCCCCATTTTGTACAAGACTCATTCTGTAAATAGCAACCTGCAAAGGTGCACCAAGCCTAGGCAGTGGAGCTGGGACAGAGCCAGGCTGGGCAAGGGGAGGAAAATACTTCCAGATCCACTGCTCTGCAACACAAGCCCTCACCCTGGCTTCTTGCAGATGGTGTGCTGTCCCTGCTCTGCAATTCCCTGCTTCCTTTTGGTGCTGATGTTCTGGGCAGCATCCTTTACTCTCCCCAAGTGCAAGAGGGAGGCAAAAGTGCATCCTCCTGCTCTGCTGTTTGTTTGTTATGACCACAAAAAATAGATACCATAGTGCTGTTCCTTTGGTTTACACAAACATTCTTCCACCGATCGTGCCATTGTCAATATGTCAAAATTTTAAAATATGCCAGAACTACACAGACAACAGAGTTTAAAAAACTAAACTTCATTATTAATTTATGTCAAAATAATTTGCATTATACACAAATAAAGCAATTATAAATTTAGAACATTTTGATTTCATAATCTGAAGCATATTAGTACTTGGGGTCCTCAGCTTGCACTGTGCTGGGCATTTTAACAGTTCATATCCTTTGTGTGTTACGACCTAAATTTAGAGCCAGTTCTAAATGCTGCATCTACCAGAAATAATACTTTGCAAACAGCACGTGCTTTGTACAGTAAAAACAAACCACAACAAAGCCACTCCTGAAGTGTATGTGCTTGTTTTCAGTTGGACTGGCATACCACCTCTGGGGGACTGGCTCACTTTGTTGCTACCTCCTGAGTGCTAGCAGGGGTGTGTATTGAAGAAGAGGAAGTGAAGGCACATTCCCCTTCTTCATTTGCTTTATTTTTTCCAGGCAGTTTTCTGTGAAATGGTTAATTTCATAAAGCCTTACATAATTGCATAATGAAGAGGCAAGGAAGACAATGTAATCTTTGTGCTGAAATCCTTTACATCAGTGTTTTCTTAATCTCTCTTACAAGTACCCATTATGTTTTGGACTCGCTGATTATTGTAGAACTCGGCCCAGAAATTGGCAGCAACTTGGGCACCCCAAAGGAGGAGAGTTAAGCAGTTTTATTTTCTGGCTGGCATCTAAACCACTGAGGAAAAGCTAATGATCTTTAATTGCCAGCATCAGTCTTGGTAGTTCAGGACAGAAGTGTAAGAGCTGGCAATGGCTGTGTAAATATTTGTTTCCCCTGCCCTAGATAAATGGCACTGCTTTCACCTGTGATGCAAAGGTAGAGGTCTCCTGAACAGGGCAGGCTCTCCTTTACTTTTTGTGAATCCTCTTCCAAGCTTCTCTGTGAGCTCAATATGCAGCTTGTAAACAATGCAATCCTTCTATTGTAAAGGATCTACAATAGTATCATCATGATGTGGTACTACTATTTTTTGATGGCATACCACTGACAAGTTCTGAAGGTGTACTCTGTTCATTTGATGGGTATCAATGGCTGTAAGCAGGTCATCAGTTATACAGAACATGCTGTGTCTGTCTGCATTTTTATCCTCTGCTGTGTGCAAGTCATTTCCCACATCGTAGTTGCTTTCCTAGAGGTTTCCATCTAAATGTCAACTACGTTACATCATTTTGACCTCTCTACCTAATCTATTTTGGGGGACAAGTCACACATAACTTTCAGAGATCAGAACAGTATTGGTTGCTGAACTCAAAAAAATCAAGACATGGGAGTGGTCCTTAACATGGTGTTACATTTACACTTCTGCTGTGCATTCCAGAAGCTAATACTCAGGATAATTTCTACTTAAAGATCTCAAGGAAAAAGGTGAGGGGTCAATGCTGAAGCTGGTTCCCAGGTTTGGCAGTCTCACCACTTTGCACTGTGGCCCTGAGCATGTCACTTGTCCACTCTGTTAATTTCTCTCTCTCTGCAACAGTGAAGAGAGTATGTATTATGGAAGGATGTGCTTAACAGCATTTGTAAAGTGCTTTGAAGATGAGAAATGCTGTTCAAGTACTCATATAATTATGCTAGGTTTGTTGCAAGCGGATTAGATTCATGATTCAGATTTGGTCATCTCATTTCAGGGTTGTTAAAAAAATAAAGATCCATTGATATGAAATGCTATTACAGCTTTTCACTAAAAGAAACATTTAAATCAAGTACCAACTTGACTAGAAAATAAGAAATATCTCTGGGACAAAAACCAGAGATGTCTATATGCAGTCCCTAATACATAGAAAATGATAAATGTGCAATATGGCCTCTGCAAAATATAGGCACAGGCTGAACTTCACACTCTGCAAGATGAAAATTTTCTGAAAGTTCTGTGTGAAAATCCATTTTAAGAAGTGAATCACAGGCAAGGTCCACACATTGTACATTATACTTACACAAACTCTCTGCTAGCTGCAGCGCAGTAAGTCTGCTTACAGCAGGTGTTAAGTACTGCCTCCAGTTTGGTTCCTTTCTGAAAAAACTACCTTTTAGCTTAGTAATTTTAGACAGGTTTGGGGGCTTCACCATTAAGACAGGCCTTTCAAGATGAACATAAGGACCCCATCACCAGCTGGCACAAGCTCCAATGGCTTCAGCAGAATTGCCAGCATCCTCTGAGTTGATAAGCTTATCCCTGTAACCTCACTTAGAATGATATGAGATGTATCACAATCCACACCTGATACTCTCAAACTTGAGAAAGGGTAAGTGGAAAGAGTATCATCCTACCTAATTTTTTTCTTCATGTTGAAAGCAGCATTATAATCTCAATTGCCAGCCTATTTGCATAGTTAAGAGCTAGCTTTAGTCAAGTGCTGAAAGACTGGGTATAGAGTGCTACCAATTTAGTGCTTATTGCTGCAGTGCCACTTCGAGATTGTGTTGTGTTATCTCTATGGTCTCTGTATGACATAATGGTCTCTGCCACTGCATGTCAGGTTAGAAATTCCAGGTATGTGGATCCTTTGTTTAACTATCAGCGCTCTCTATGCTGGATACTTCTTCAGGTACCAGCAGAGCCAAGTCCTCCCCATTCCAGCTTGTGCACAGAAGCCAGCTGTAAGACAAAGATAAGACATATCTTTAGTTGAGAGAGTTATGTATAGGATGGTTATTCAGCACCAACATACACACTGATAGCTCTGTACAGCCATCTCCTGTGGCACAGAAGTGTTGATGTATCTTAGTAAACAAAAGCAATGACACTACTTGCCCTCATTACACAAGTCAGACAATATCATTACTGCTGTCTTTGATCAAAGTACTAAACTACTATGCCCATTACAGACTGGAACAACTACCCTTTTTGCTCTCAAATGGTAACATTTCATAACACTCTCAAAAGAAAGGTTCAGAGAAAGGTTATTCAAAGTGTCTGATACCTGAAACACTAATGACAGAAGGTAAAGAAAAATAACTTTCAAAAATCTGTGGTGATGATGGACTACAGTCCTGATTGCAGAATGGACTGATTGATGGTAAATATCTGTAGTGAGGCAGGTACAGACTTGAAATTATGTGAAATGTTGTAAATCTACAGCATTATCACTACCTATTTAAATCTTAAAATGCAGCTGGTACAGAGATAAAAGGTGACTGAGGTGGAGTCTAACTATTAGGAAAAAACCATAAAAGTCTCTAGCAAGAGTGCCACCCTCTTAAGGAATACATCTTTTCCACCAAAATATACACATATCTAATGAAAAGTGATCCTTCTGTCATTTAGAGTTTTGTTTCAGCATCCTAAAAAAAGGTAATTTATACTGGAAATAACAAAGCGACCTGTTTTTATGAGTACTTGTGAATAATAGTATTTTACTGTCAATATTACTAGATGGTCACCAGATATGATTAGACACACCTGCTATAGAGGCCTGTTTTTTAAACATGTCTAAAAGTTATTCTTTTGGGTGTTAGAATCTTTTGCAGATTTTAATGGCTCTAGGTCACAAGGCACCCACAACCAAAGACCAGGACACAGAGCTTTCCATTAAATTCACTGAGTGATTGGTCATATTTATAACCTTAATTAGCACCTAGAATAGCTCAGATTGCAAAATTAACCTCATGCATTTCAAGTGATCTGTTTTGTTCTTTGTGAAAGGCTTTCCTGTAAGAAAGACCATGTAAAGGCCTCAAACCAAGGGAAGGCACACACATGGAGTCAAGGATATGCTGTGTCCCACTAGCAGTACATTCAGGGTAGACTTCAGTTTGGGCGAATTTCACAGCATTAAGGCCAAAGGAAGGTGGTAGCTGGATCACAGAAAAAGTGTGAAACTGGACCTACTACAGCACACTAGAAAACAGTAAAGTTTGAGAACTACCAGACTAAACCATCCAGCTTCAACTCATGTCAAAATAGAAATTATTGGCAAAAGCAGTCAGAAGCACCCTCCTGATCTGCACTTACCACAGGACAGCCAGTGGAATTAGACAAAGGCCTGCTGACAGAAGGAAGCTGAAGCCTGAAAACCATGCAACAGTAGTTGCATAGAGAATATTAAAAACTGAAAGTGAAATAGTGCCGGTCACAACTTCTAAACAGGCAATACAAGCAAACACAGCACCTGTCAAAAAAAAAAAAAGAAAAAAAAAAGGGTGAATTAGAAACACAACAAAATAAACCAAAACCTCTTTAAAAGTACTGAAGGTTCTAAACATATTTTGAAAGATCCATCTATGGACAGTATTTTTGCAAGTGTGCTAATAAGCACCAAGCATCCTACTTTGCTTATGGAAATGTCTTTTGTGGCAACTCCTACAAAATGCTTGTTTTTTAAAATGAAAAAAAAAATCAAAACATTTTGCTGATGCAAACTATGCAAACTACTTTTCTTTGCTATTATTCTGTCACCATACCTACTTTTCTACTTTCTTGAATCTGCTTATCACACGAAATTCAATCTGTTCATCCTCACTAACCATGTTCTGCATATCTCCATCCTTTACCCCTTCCAATTCTCTTCTTCATTCTCACTCTTCCCTTCCTTGTTTCTTCCTTCTCTAATCTTCACTCCTATATGCAGAAAAGACTGACTCAATAAAGACTGCTGGTTCAGCATCCAATCATCTCCTTTTTTGAAAGGAAAGAAACAACATGAACTGCCCTTTGGAGTGGCAGTCTATCCCATCATTTCCCTGATCTGCATTCATAATCACAAGACCACAAAACAAGAGCACAATATGTAAGCAGAAAATCATGACAAGAGGCAACCTGATTCCTACATCAAACTACTCAAGTACCCAAAGCCCTGAAGAATGCCAAGAAACTGAAAAACCAGAGGTCTACGTTTGCACAGCTAGTACAAAGAGATCTTTGTTTCAGAGTACAAAGATCAGTCTTTTAAAAAATAAAACCAAACAACTCAGGAGAATGTTTCTAGAAAGTATGTGTTTCCCAAAATCTAGAAAATATATGATCCCCAAAAGCAAAATATGGGATACCAGAGCCACATTTTGAGGCCTGACTTTTTTTCTTTTTTTTTTCCCTCTGTGTTTCATAAGGAAAGGACTCTGAGAAGTAATATGTTACATTTTTTTGGGACATTTTTAAGAAGCTACAGGCACCTGTGAAGACAGGTTCCTTCACAGCTGAAGATCCAAGTTTGTTTTTAAGTGCTTTGATGGTTGACCACCTACTGCTTACCTTTCTAAATTAGTAAGTGTGACATTGACTAAAAGACAGAAATAGATCTTTCTCTGCATGTCAAAATCTTGTGAATGTAGACACCCTTGTGAAATCACATTTGTATAAATCTTGAGCATTCTTCTATCTCAAGTTCCCCATGGTCTTTATTTTAAGAACAGTATTTCCTTTGAAGGTTGAAACTTGCAGTAGTTTTTAAGACAATGTTGTTTATATTAAATTCAGAATCAAACTCCATTAATATCAAGACATGGGGCCACATTATATGGAACTTCAAAGAAAAGCAGCTTTAAAATACCAATATAGATCTGTTTGTTTAAAAGTAATCTTGGTGAAATACTGTATTATTTTATTGTTTAAAACTAAATTCTACTCACCCTGTTCACCAGTGAGGACCACTTTTGACAGCATGGATCGGAGAACAGGAATAGGCATAAAGCAGAACAAAGATGGCACTCTCACTGTAAAGCAGTCACAAGATATTGAAGTAATTAAAATCCAGGATTTTGCAAATACATTGCAAATGAATTAGTCATACACTTTTGAATGCTTAGTTCCCCAGACACTAAAAGGCAACAGAAAAGAAGTGCACTGAGACACAATTATCCAAGAACACAGAAATTAATAAATCAAATATATTTGTATGGCACTAAAACTGAATCATAAGCAAGTAATTCTGTTCTCTCTCCACACACTTCCTCTTTTAATCAAATCAGTGTAATCAGTCTGATCAACCATGTATATTTTACTTCTCTATGACCCTTTCAAGACAGCACGTCCAATATCCAACAACTGCATTCACTACAGATAACATAGTAGTATTGTCATAAATATTGTTGAACATGGAACAACTGATTCTGAACTTACCTAAAAACATGAGCAGGGTAGTTTTGGCAAAGGCAGCCATGATCATTCCTCCAATGTAAGAAAATATCCCAATAAAAACAATATAAATGTCTTTGAGACATTTAGAAAATAAGTAAACTCCTAAAAAACTGGTCAGAGAGACAGAAGTGAATGCAGCTGCTCCATATCCAATGTATACTTCATTCCAGCAGAGAGGCTCATCCAGTTCATAAAGTGTAAAAAGCGAACTCCCACCAAGCATAGTAAACATATAAGTCATAAATGTAAAAAGTAATACAATTATTAAAATTCTCTTTTTATAAGGGGCAGTTTTAAAAAGCATGTACACTCCAGAAAATGTCTCTCTAAGAAGTTCTTTACAGGATACTGGTGCCTCATGCTGGAATTCAGATACACCTACAGTATCTTCCAGAAAAAATATAATATAGATTATGTTAATGACATGAAGCAGAGATGCTGTCACAAATGTCCATGTAAAGCCTATTCCTCTTAGAAAGTAGCCAGATGAGAGTCCTGCCAATCCAGATACAACTCCAAAAATCAAATCCACTACAGCTATTCGTGTTGTTTTCTGCTTCTCATCATGACACCCATCTGCTATAAAAGCAAAGCCTCCTCCAAGGAAAGTTGCTATACTCCCAAACAGTCCAGTAACAAATGCAACTGCAAATAGGACAGAGAGTGACAAGGAAAAATATGATATTGCAGTGAGGCTAACACCAGCAATCAAAGCTCCCATTGATGGTAAAACTAAAGACCTTTTGTGTCCCTGTCGATCCCCATTAGCTACAATGACAAAGGCAACTATAAGGCTGGGAATGGCCCCAGTTAAGTCCAACTGCATATTAAAAACAGAGGCTTTTTCTTGAACTTCCTGCAAAGAAAAAACAAAATAATTGTAAATACTATAATACATTAGTGAAAAAAATCTTTAACAATATTACTTACATAATTATTAGAATTCAATATAATGAATAGCACAGTACATGTTCATAGTTGATAAATGATACTATTATTAAACCTAATGTAAGGTAATTTTATGAGATTACATGGCATTATAATATACTATGCTATAATAAAATACAGTGCATTACTGTATCCTTATAAGAATGCACTATATTACAGCAATCGCTAATACAAAGGAATGGCATATTCGGATTTCTGCTTTTGTAATTTGATCTTCAGTATTCCTCAAACATCCCTTGTTACATTTTAAACCAGAACTTAGTTTTTAAGACACAGTCTTACTAGTACTGTTGCCAGAGAAGTTTCAACGGAGATGAGAATAACTCTTTTGAACATGCATTTGCAAGAACTCATACTTACACTGTAAGTATCTCCTTCAATACAGGGTATGGCAAAAGGACACTGGGCTACTTTAATACACTCAGAAATCAATAATAAACCAGTCTTTGATTGAGGAACACACCCCATGCTCCCTACTCACAGGAGATCATTTTTCCTCACAAATAATTCTACTGAGGGTGTTACAAGAAACAATGCATTGAGTAGAGCACATTTTGCAAGTAAACAGATCAGGATTTGCTCTGACATCCCAGTGTACAATGTTACTACTGCTACTACAATAATAATAACTACAAATGTGAAATACGGCATTTAATACTATACTGACTCACAGATATGTGAATTAACTAATTTTGTGAACACTGTAAAACTCTGGATTCAGAAAGGGTCCAAATCAGTGATGTCTCTATATATATGCTACAGTAGGTATCACATAAGGAACAGCAGCTAACACTATAATAATAAAATCTAAACACCCAATACAGGGAAAAGAGTTCTTTTTAACAGAAGTACAAAAATCAAATGTAACTGAAAACCAACCATTTAACAGAACATGAATAGCTGTAGGAAAAAATAAACCAAAAAGTTAATAAAAAAGAAGAGATCTTGTTATGAATTTAGCTGCTAAATGACACTCAGCATGCTAGTTGAGATCTTGCTTTTAAGCCATAGATGCAGACCTGACAGAGAGCAGCCACAACAGCCCTTTCAAAGAAAACCAGGGCAAAAGGAAATAACTGTATTCACACAAACCCTTTATAATCTCTAAGATAAACTTTAAGATGCAGAGAGTAAAGTCACACTGAAAGTTTTCTTGAACTTTCTGAGGCATAACACTGACATGGGCAGGGGTTGCACTCCAATCAGTAGCAGGTACAGCTGTGTAAGTCTGCCCACACCATTCTCAGCCTGTAGTCAGCCTCTCTTCCCTTCTGGTGTCTGACTACCTTAGGATTCGTGATGTCCTACTGGCCAGCACTGTTGTCACCCTGGAAGGGGGTTACCATGAAGACTGAACAAACTGAGATGGAAAATGCTATTCTGATCTTTAACTTCTTCACTGTTGACAAAGAGAACTCTATGTAGTTTCAGACATCACTTCTTTACTAGGATCATCATGTTCAAAGACACGAGCATTAAACATAAAGTGTTATTTTATGTCAACTCAATCCACATTAACCATAGAATACAAATATTATTGCCAAATCATAATGAAGTGTAAAACTCAGGGAATAAAACAGTGAATACTTGGGTGTCGTTATTTTGGAAGAAGCTGTGCAACATGAAGAACATGGCTACACATGCAGATTCTACAAGTGACCATAAATTTGCTGACATAAAAGACTTGATGTCTTCTGACAAGAAGACTAAAAGAGAGAAGTACAGGAAAATTCCACTTAGAGCACAAGGCACAAAATTATCTATTTTATGGTTCTATAAAGCCAATGAAAACAAACATAGAAAATGATAGGTCAAACCCTCAGCTGCTTTAAAATCATGTAACTCCATTAAATAATCAATGGAACTACATACAACTGAAGAAAAAGGGCTAGTATTTTAATTTGCAAATTCACTCTGAAAAATTACTCGCGATGGACAGAAATAGATCACTGATTTCAAAATTAAAAGAATGAAAATGAAGAAGCAATTAACTTACATAAAGATTAAATTAAGAGAGAAGTTCAGTGCCTAGAGATTGAACAATGTACAGGACATGATAAACTGACAAGCTCATAATATAAAAAAATATTACTGAGTAGCATAGGTAAATACATGGATTGGATAACAAATAAATGGGATGATAAATCATGTTTAATTATTAATAATACAGCTCTTTCTGAGATAATAAAAAAGTATTATTCCAGTCCATGATCAGAATGCTTCAGCCTGTATTCAAATTACCTTTGGACTCACTTTATTATAAAATGACTAATTTTCTTCAAATTGTAATAAATAATTAATCTATATGCTGCAAAGACTACATATTTTGAATTATATTCTACCTTTTTTTGCAGGCTCCAAGGGATTTTTGTCTTCAGTTTCTGTTTACATTTTTCTTTGAAACAGGTGAGATTAGTATAAAGCTTTTTGTCAGAATACACATATTTACACTAAATTAACTACTAAAAAGAGATGTGTTTCTTAAAGTTAATGCCAAACTGGTTCTCTTGGGAACACTCTGACAGCAACATCTATAAATGTACGGAAGCCAGGATGGTCTTGGAAAATCCAGAACACCCACTTCACACGTCCTCTGGAAAGGGCTTGGACTAAAGTTTCTGGATCCAGTGTCTGGCCCATAGACAGGACTATTGCTCAGCACAGACACCAGTTTCCACTTAAATTAATGGGCGTTTTGAGCGTTTAAATTCTTATGCTATGGTAACAAGCGTGGCATAAAAATGCAGGCAAGATACCCAGACAAGAGCGTAATTGTTCAAAAGCTCATGCCCTACTGGCAATCACTGAAATGGAGCGAGTGGAAATTTGGCAGGAAAGGGAAACTAAGAAGTTCTGTTGGCCATTACTCAATTGCTGTCTCAAATATCAAGTTAATTATACTTTGTAACCAAAAGACCTGCAATGTGTGAATTCACCACTGTGTCAATCAGAGATGCTATCTAAACTTCAGCCAAAACTAAGACTCTGCTTCAGTGTTTTGCAAAAAGAAATACCAAGTGTTATATCCTGCACCATAGGTTATGGCAATTTGAAAGTCATGTTGAATTTGGGGAGTCGCAAAATGCAAAAATTTTTTGTGAAATGTAGGTTTCTTGATGGTCTCTGCAATTGGAACTGTATGTACCACTTAATGTTTTCTTAGAGTTGCTTATTCTGTATGAGAAAGTGCCCAGACACAGCACCAAATGGGGAGCTAGCACTAAAGAAAACACAAGCATTACTCAGACAATAATTGGTTATTACCACCATGGATCAGCCCAGAAGGCATGCTGGACTACAATTATATTGCCTTTTTTACTTTCACATTCTTTCTGCTAAGACCAGTTTCTGTCACATGATGAAGAACCCATGCTACACTAAAAACTCTGAATTATTTCTTCAACCTCCTTCAACCAAAGCACGTACCATTAAAAATCTTCTTTTATGTATGACAAATGAGGCAGATAAGTTCAGGTGTTCAGTCTTGCACATATGCAGTACATCAGAGATTCAAGAATGGGATGTCAGCAAAAACTTTCAAGTGCCACCTTTTCAGCAGCATAAGAGAATGCCAGCTGACTGTTTCTATAACTCTACCTTCTGTGTAATTAATACTCTGAGTAATCTACTTTTCTGGTTCTACAATGGTTTCATTTTCACTTAATCTAACCCAACTGCCAGTTGTTGTTGACAACGATGGTTCTGTTGTACCTCTTCTGGAAATACATTCCCTTTGCAAATTCCATGTTAGGCACAGCAATTGTGGCCAGAGTGTGTGTCAGAGCAATGTACCACTTCACACTCAAAAAGCAACAACCTCAAAACAAGAGATGAGCTTTCTGTTGATTCAGTGCCCCACTCAAATTCAAACCACAATCTGAAACTGCAGAATTGCAAGGTACAATATGTGGGGGGGAGATGGAAAAGGAAAATGGAGTATGATCATCTCGTCTGTTGGCAGCTAATAGCTAGCAGAATAGAAGCATTAAAGTTGCGTTGGAAGTGCAATGGAAGAGGTACCAACCAACAACTACCTATTCAGCACGCTGAATTATGAAAAAGTGCTAAAAATGTAACAGACTGTGGCATGCTGTCATTTTGACATGTCTGTATTTCGACAAGGCAGAGTAGTACTCTGAATGGTAAACCATCAATTATATTCGATTGTGCAAAGATAAGTTTGGTTTGTTTGTTTTTTTCCACATTTTAAAAATACAACCCTTTTTATTTTCATCTCCCCTGTTCCTCATACTTGTAATTCCTCTGACAGAGATGTATTCCAAACTAGATCTTATCCTCAAAAATCACAGGACATTTGCTAAACTTCACATGGCTTCTAACAACAGTAGCAGTCACAGAGACAACTGCTGGCTCGCAAACACACGCACGATGGTCGCTGGGAGGAGGAGCCTCCAGCTGTACCCTCTGTAATGTCAGCCCAATGCCAGCTTGGGCCCAATCCTCTCAGGCGACTTTCAGGTCTCGCTAAAACACGAATTTATCTCAGCATCTTCCTGGAGACAAATCTTTGTCTTTTAAAGCACTGCCACTACCTACAGGCAGCACAGGAGCGATGAGATAGTGAAGCGAGAGTAGGCTGCAAGGCTACAGCTTTTCCGTCTATAAAAGGTTAATACGATTATAAAACAGGAGGATACGCTGAGGCAGCACCTCCTGGCTGCAAGTTTGTTTACAATTATTTCTTCCCCCTGTCTTACCTTCTGTTTGATATAAGCCGGGCTGCTCTTATTCTGCTCGCAGTGACTGACATTGCTGTCGCTGACGAAAGTGGAGTTGTACTCCTGCTCCCACAGCCGGCGGTAGATAAACTGCTGCACCAGCGGGGTCGTCAGGGAAGACGCGAAAATGTAGATGAAAATTACGGGCTCCACGTACAGAACCTTCCTCATTTCTGGGCGTGGGGATCAAAGCCTGTGTCAGCAAGCAAACCGCAAGCCCTCCCGAGGTGAGCGGCAAACACCTCGCGGCTGACAGCCCCCTCCCTGCTCCCCCCCGCCCCGCCCGCCCCCCCCCCCCCGCGCCCCGCCCCCGCCGCGCCCCCGCAGGGTGTCCCCGCCGTGACAGCGGGAGGCTGAGGGTGGCCGCGTCCTCCCTCCGCGGGGGAGTGTCCCCCGCCGGCCCTTCCTCCCCGCCCACAGGACGATGAGGGGCTCGGCCAACCCGGTGGGGCGGGGCTTGCTCCTGGATGTGACACCGGCCCCGGGATGCAGGGGCCAGCGGGGATGCGGCCACGGGTCGGGACGCAGCGCATCAGCAGCTCGGCGCGGAGCGCACCGGGCCGGCCGGGTTCTTTGGGCTGGTTACACAACACGGATCCGCCTCGTCAGCGGCGCCTCTGGCCTCGTTCGACACGGCAACTTAGCCCGCCCCAGGGCATCATCAGCCCGCTCCAGGGCATCATCAGCCCGCCCCGCACCGGCGGACGAGGAGGTGGTGTTCCTCTCCCTGCTGCCGTGTGTGTGTTCCGCTCTCAGCTGGCATGGTTTAGAGGTTTTATTACAGCTGCTCCGCTTCCAGGTGCTCTTTGCGTTGTCAGGATGTGTAAAAGCAGTATTTGTTAGCCACCAGCTGGTCTCTGGTTGATAGAGTAACAGAATCGTTTAGATCGGAAAAGACCGCCGGTACCGTCACGTCTAACCATTAACCCCGCTCTGCCAGGACGACATATATCCTGTTCTCTCCGAGTCTGACCTAGCTAGTGCCATGTGTCAGGGAAAGGCTTCCTGGGGTGCTGCTCTTGGAATAGATGCTGTGGCACACATGCTGCAGCTCTACGTGAAAGGTCATGTTGGTGCGGGTCCACAGCTGCGCTGTTTATTTACAAATAAACCTTTAACCCACTGTGATGAACACCCATGAGGGAGCGCACCCTGGCATCTGCTGCACTGTCCTCCTAAGACAACACTGAATAATGATCCTGGCCTCATCACAGGTGTGGTATACAAAGGAGAGGTGACAAAACTGGGTAGTCCCAAAGGACCTCCTTTCTATCTTACATACTGTTTTTCAATTACAAATATTCCAAAAAATCCTATTGGCTAAAAGCAAGGAAAGTTTAGGAACTTGATGAAAATTCAGTTCCTTGATAAGTGATTTGTAGACAGATTATCTGTAACATGGGTCATATGATCTTGAATAATGCTTTAACTTGTTCACTGCCATGTGACATGTCATTCAGTCCCAAACTTGGGGACAACCCTGGCTTGTCATGTGTCTCTTAGCATAGGATCAACCCATTGTACAAGCTCAGTGGCCTTGATCATTTACTTCTGCTTCTTTGGTCTGTAATACAGGCTTGCTCACTGAGACACACAGACAGGCAGATTGAAAAAAAAGTGCTACTCTGGCCTGAGATCAACTTGTAGCGAGTATTGTCCTTGTTGACCTGTCCAGGTCCAAAGGCTGACTCATCCTGTGACAGTATTTTGTTTGTCACAAGGTAAAGCAAAAATAATCACGTGAGGGTTACAGGCTAATGGGCTGCTAGACGAGAGGGGCTGTTCAGGTCACTCATCCAGCTGTTAGTATTTACTTGAGCTGAGTGAAGAAGGGATTTTAAGCCTATGGGAACTTTCGGTTGTTCCAGAGGGATATTGGCCAGAACCCCACCCCATTAAGTTTCTTGCCAGATCCAGCTGTGCTGAAGAGCCTGTCACTTACAAGCACAAGTGTCTGAGCACAGCCCAGGTTGCTGGCCAAACTTGTTTTAGCTTGTGGTTCCTTCAGGACAGCCTTCCCAGTGCCAAAGAATGGAGCTTTGGATCTGTGTTCTGTAAACACCCTCTGTTTCTGTCCTCCCTACCTCCAGTAACTAAGTTTGTGCTTGGGTTTGCAAAGCCAAGTGGCTCTAGCAAAACAGTGGCCTCAATGGTGCTGAAGGCAAGGCTGCAGCACGAGCTAGTAGCCTCAAAGCACTTTGTGCAACAGCTTGAAGCCTGCTCATGAGTACCTTCTCATGCTGAGAGGTAACATGTGTTCCTCAAGCAGGTGCACTGGAACAAACTTGGCCCTACTTGGTTCCTAGTCCCCCCTTGTAAGAGGAACTAAAAACAATAGATGTGACTGAACTTTCAAGATCAGACTTAGCTGGGTAATGCTTATCCTTTGAAGTTGTGACTTTTCAAATAACACAATACATGGCAAGCTGGCTTCCTCTCTCCCCTGTCACCAGTATTCACACTGGCCCAAATCTGAGTGATATGCCTATGAACAGACTTCACAAAGTTCACAGGCATGTGGTGGCTGCAGCTCTGCAGCTTGCACTGTTTTGTATTTTGTTTACTGACATCCTCAATGTGTGAAGAATTAAAGGAGAACGTGTATTCATTGTAGAGGTCAGGCTTTTGGGGAGCACTTGCTAGGCTTCCAATAGAAAAAAAATTAAGAACCAAACAAATTACTGTTCTTTGGAAGTGGTATGTTGCACAGGTGTCAGGGCATGGAAAAAGGGAGACATGCAATGAAGTTTTAAAGTTCAGAACATTAGGGAACTTTTGAGAGATTCCACCAGCTCTAGTCAAAGACATTACCTTCAGCAATATAAATGTTTAAATAAAGCCTCCTGAACTTCAAGGACTTATGTTGATACAAATCATTGATACTATAAACATTTTTTTCTAGCAAATTCTTTTGATGAAGATTAAGTTGAAGACATCTTTGAGAAATACTTTGCTGAAATCATTAGCTGGAAAAAATAGTAGGGCTTTAATAAATAGTATGGTATTAAATAGTATATGTAAAATATGATTTTAATTGCCTTCTAACAACTTCAGTATTTTTTAAATTGAGGTGACTTTAATTTTGCATGTTAATAATCTACTGAGAACCTTAGCCCTCTACATATCATTTGTGGGTTACAGTGTGACATTAAGAAGTACTGTCTACTTATATTCAACTCATGTTTTCAAGCCTATCTTGATAGCAACGGTTAACACAAATTTAAAAAACAAATCTAAAAAGGGAAGAGAGAAGCACACTTTTGGCAGAGAGTCAGTTTTATGCAAAATGAATTTCTGCAGAAACCCTTCTTCCCCTGTACAATGCCTGTGAACAAGCCAAACAAAGATACACGAAGGAAGTTCTCAAAATATGGCCACTGGGAGAAAGGAGAAGAGAATAATTCTGCAGAGGTGTACCTAGGTTTACATGTAAGTGCTTGTTTTGTTTTCACTTTTGTTGTTTTCATTGTTTTTTCATTGAGTTGATTTCTGAAGCTAGAATGTAAGCCCTGACAATATAGAGTGGTAATGAAAATTTAAATGAGGCTGAAAGAAAACATGACAAGGAAAATTTGTTTAACAAATATAACCACATGGTTTTGAAGCACTTCTCTTTTTACCAAAAAGACAGATCATCACTGATTTTCAGGGCTTAAAATGGCATCTCTGGTTTTTGACTGCCTAGACAGCTAAAAACATCTGCCCCAGAAAGTGGCCTCTGACACGCAGCACTTGTAGTGCAGAGAGGCTTGCACCTTCACCACTCTCTCCTCTGACTGACCCCACCCACACTGAGTAGCATTTGGTCTGAGCCTCCTCTGGCCCCACAGGGTAACTGAACGTCACAGATAACCGTAAATAATAACATTTTTGTCTTTCTGCAGCCCAGAATATCTGAAATAATGTGACTGAATACATCTGATGTGGAAGAAGGTGTTTGAAAGACATGGGCAAGAACATCCCACTGACTTCATAGTGCTGAAAAGGGGGTGATGTTCTGAACATCTCTGTCACAGCATGAGCACTGCTGTTGACTGTAGTCACATGGCACACTTTTTACTCTTCTTAAGTATTGAGTTGAAAATTTGTGCTTGTTTGAATCCTCAGACACGTGTAAGGTATCAGAATATATTTATTTTCTATTAATAAGATCACCTTAATGGAACTGACATTCTTACTGGCCTGTCATCACGCACACCACATAATAACAGCCATTTCCAAATGGTATGGTTTATTCAGTATTTTTGCTTTTCAGTTATTTACCTCTCATACTCACGTATTTGCAAGTCTTCAGTGCTCATCTCTGATTATTTCATATGTCATATTCAGATATTTGTATTGAAAGCCCTTCACCTCTGTGGCTTTTCTATTTAGATGGCTCAGTGGAGGAGAATTTAGCAGCTCCCTTCACACTGGGTTCAGGCGCAGCTTATGTAGACAGTCTCTTGTGGTTTTGCCCACTCAAAACAAATGTAAGAGAAGCTATTAGATCTGCCATGGCTGGCTTTCAGGGTACTTGAGGATTTGAAATTTATTTTATGCAGCTGCTTGGTCCTTTTTGAGGTGGATTTTTTTTTCCCTTCCTGTTTTGCTTTCAATCACACTTTTGTACTAGGCATGTGATAGCTCTTCACTGTAAATAGGTGATGTAAGTTGTGCTTGTCTGACTGCTGATTACTTCATACAGACTTTTTAATGAGTTGTTATAGAACTCCAACTTAGCACCTTAGTCTTACTTTGCAATACTGCTTTGAAAAATAACTAGTGGTATTGGTAATGCTGTCCTGCCTGCCACTCTCCATCCCCTCCCTTTGGAGCTGTGTGTTGTGTGGGGATGAGCAGCAGCAGTGTGCTGGAGATATTCCTGGCTACCATGACACAGCAAAATGCTTGTCTCTTTGGTCTGTATTTAACTTCTCCTGTTTGCAGAAGTTGACAAACACATCCTTCTGCCTAGAAGAATCTTTTAATTTGAAACACCGAGTTTCTTTCTTTTTTAAAATTTTTATTTATTTAATGTACACCATTTCTTAGAATGAGGAACTGAAAGCAAGCAGCTGAGGCAGGGCTGGAGTGGCTGCAGCTGAGGCAAAACTAGAGTGGCTGCATCTGAGTCACACGCTCTTCTATTGCAGCAGGCTATTAAATTTTATCTGCTCTTAAAAGTTTGCTAAAGCAAAGTGCTTTTCTAATTTGATAAATAAAAATGCTTTTCATTCCTAGTAAGTTGTTGGGACTGACCAGCTGCATCCCCTTTTTCAGAGATAAGGACTTATCTTCTACCATCACCCTCAAGAGAAGCAGGAGTGTTTTGGGGAGCTTCACCAAGACCAGTAAGCAGAATGTGTTGTGTTTGGGATACAAAGCAGAATGCAATGTGTTTAGGATACAAGTATTTAAGCTGAGTACAATCAGGAAGGTGGTGACAGATGACAAGCTGTTCTCAACTTTCAAAGCCAGTGAGAGTTTTGCTGCTGATCTGCCAGGGAACTGTGCGTCAGGCTTGAGCCTGAGCAGCCTGTCACGAACTCTGAGATAAGTGACAAAGGCTTCATCACTTGAAAGAGTTTGAATTAGGGTACCTGTACCCCAGACAGAGGTTTCATGTGCTCTTTCCAGTCTTAGATTCTTGGGGGAAAAAAACCCTGTTCTCAGAGGAGGAACCTGTGAAAGGTTTCAGAGGAAGCAGGACTGCACTCTGCCTTGCTGTCATTTAGGTGGTAATGGCATTTTTCCTTCACCAGCTGATCACCACAACTGTTCTTGACATTCAAAGCAGCAGGGTTCACAAGTATCAGTCCTTATGCCTATCTATCAGAAAATACCCAAATACACTATTTCCCTAATTTTCCAAATATCTGCCCAGATCTATTCAGAATGATCTGCAAAGTGATGTTCAATGTGTCCTGCTGCTTTAACTGAAATAATTAATTCCCTGGCATGATTCTGCTGTGGATTTGTGCACATAAACATCACTGGGTATTTACCCCAATTACACTCTTTTTTTGTAAAGTAGTTGTGGGGGTAGTATGTTTCTCGATGTCTCCTAGGTATCATAGAACAGCAGCAGGATATTCCCTATGTTCTTTAAGATTATCACAATGCCTGAAGCAGGTTTGTCATGTACTGTTTTCAGACAAGTTCCTTGCAAGATTTCTTTTACAGGAAGATGGGGTAATATTGCTGAAAATAATATGGCACTTGGATGCAGCTGTTAGGCATCATCATAAGTGAATTTCTTCAAGAATAGTACTGAGTGCTATTTACTGCTCCCATGGGGAAAATAAATAATAAAGCAGCTCCATTCTTTTGGAAATTGGGTCTCTCATAAAGGGGAGGTATTCACTTTAACCAATTGAATAAGTATGAGGACTCAGTTTAAGCACCTTGAACAGGTTCTTCATGGACCTATTAAACCCAGTAACCTAACCATAACTGGTGGATTTCCTGGTTCAAGAAGTTGCTGAACTTACGATTCCTGGAAGCAGGGAAGGTATCCTGAGAACAATCAACACATGTGTTTGTTCTTTAGCCTGTTTTCTGAGCATCTGTTATTTGCCACTCTCAGAGAAGTGAATTACACTAGCAGCCTTTTGTCTACTTGATATGGCCATACTTATTTCAATAAGATTTCAGTGCTGATAGAAGAATCATTTTGAGAAGATCTCAAAATAGTGGAAGCATAACATGGCATAACAAGGCGAAGGCTGTATGAACTAATGAAAAGGAGAAACTGCTCAAATAAGGTTGCACGAAGATGCACATTTTGGGCTATAACATGTACAGTTACTTACAGGCAGTCTTGCCCCGAATTTTTCAGCTGTACAAATGCTTAACTTTGCATAAAATCCTGCAGAAACTTTGAATTTTCTTCATGGGCCTGGGAGTGTTTGCTTTTTTTCTATCAGAAGGTTCAAGTATTTTTCAGATAGCTTTGCAAGTGGCTTTCTGAACCTGATCAGAACATGCTGAGCCTCATTGCCACATTGCTGCTGTGGGCAGCAAGTTTTGTCTTCTGTCTATTTTAAAAATGAGGTTTGCAGTGGAGAAACTGAAAACCAGTTGTCAAGTGTTTTTGCATAAGAGAGTTGATGGTGACAGTGTGCCTTACAGAAACTGAGCCTCCTGTTAATAACTATGCTGTCTGCTCTCCCTGTCTTTATTTATATGACATGGCCATGGCTGCCAAAAGTGCTTAATGTGGAAAAGAAGTGTGAATAAAGCACTTAGGGACTTAATTGCAAAATTAATTTGAGAAAGAGAAAAAGTACTGCCTGACATTTGGAGGTCTTTTTTCTTTTCTTCATAGTTGGCTGTTCTCTGCTGCTGATTTTTGTTGACTATGTCATGATGGCTTTCCTCTTTGCCACTCCAAGATCCCTGCTACTCCATGCCCTCCTTTGGTGCATCTCCTGCCCAACTTTCTGCATCCCATCTACTCTGACCACTTCTCTTTGGCTGAGGCCATGTGATGGCCTTGGGAACTCTTGTCTCCCTGGCATGTCTGAGACCTGGGAATACTGGAATCCCTTCCTTGTTTTCAGCTGTTTGCAGATAGGTGAGATGAATGAAGCTTGGAAGCATGAAAAAGAACTGGAAACCAAAAAGTCACGCCGTAACAAGCAGATCTAGCTGCTCCCCATGAAACCCGCCAGTGTCCTTAGCTTCACTACTGTTTTTCACTGGTTTCACTTTCTGCCTGTACTGCTCCATCCACACACATTTCAACACTGGCAATCCAGTCTTTGTGTTGAAGTGATTATACCTTCTCACACCTCTTCTTTTTAAACTTGAATAAACTCTGTTTATTCTATATTGAGAAGAAAATCCTTTACAAGAATGACATTTTGAGCTTGAACTTTTATGCATTCTTCAGGACAACACAAGAAAAGTTCCTTTTTCAAAACGGAATATTTTTGTTAGTTTTAAAACAGAAAGGCATTAAATGATTCAAATAGATTAATGACGTAGATTTACAATGTCACATAGTGTATTCAAGTATAAATAGTGTTTACCTCAGAAAAAGTCAGCCATGTGAAATAGTGAATACTTGAAATGTCCTCTTTTTTCCCTCTCTTCTTTTGTTTTAAACTTTCTGAAGACTGGACTGTCACATCACTAGATGCAGTACTGTCATTTTATAAAAAAAACACACAGGAAAATGTTTTAAGAGATAAATGGTTATACACTCATTCAGAAATATCACAACTTGAAGTTTGTCCTTTTGCAATGGTTTACATTATTTTGTACTTCCCGACTGTAGCTTTAGTTTAGTCTTCAAAATATTGAACTGCCAGAGAGCCCCCTATTTTATGCTTGGTTCTGCATTTCTTGAGGGCCTGGCACTCCTCTGGGACTCCAGAAGAGCTCTGCCAGTGCAGGAAATACCAGCTGTGCTCATGTCTACAACCCATGTGTAAACTTGGTTTAGTGTGAGGGTGACAGGGAAGTGTGTTTCTTGGCCTGGCTTTTTGGCATGTTCAGAAGATATCAACAAGGAATATAATTATTTAAAAGATCTTTGCTTATTTATGGTGTGAATCAGGGAGAGATTAATTTATGATATCTTATCTCCACACTCAGCTATTTCTTTTTAATCTCTGATCAGAAGTAACACTTCTGACTGGCACTGCTATTGTCCTCAGGGCTTCGTTTAATAAAACAGGAAATCCAATTTTACCCTGCCTCATCCCAATCCAAATCACTAATGCTACTTTACACTGATAAGATTTATCACAGATCAGATAGTGTCTGACCAAACCACATGACAGCCACAGGCTATTTTTCTTTGCCCTGGAAAGCCAGTATGAAATAGTAACTCTAAGAAAACCCTTCTTTTGAGTTAACTTCAGTGTGGCTTCAATGCCTACAGCTAATCTCAGTCTAGTTTGTCCTGTGACATGACTGGCAGTCCACATAGCTCAGGGACTATAAGCAGCAGAACCATGAAGCTGAGCTCAAGGCGATCCCTCTTGGACATGCTGCCTCCTCTCTCCAGGATGCCTGGAGCCCACAGCAATGGGCAGTTGATTGATTTCCTCTTCACAGCTTGTGGGGAACTGAAAGCGTTGTCAGTTGCACACAGAGAAGATCCTCTCCTGCTTTTCCCTGTGCATTAGACCTCCAGCTTTTTGGTGGCTCTGCTAAACTGAGCTAGATCTCAGATTTCCCTACTCTTTGGCTGCTTCCTTCTGCCATCCCTTGCTCTTTACAGCTGTGTTACTGGACACACAGTAAACTGAAGTAGGAATTCAATTCAGTTAAATATTACTTTTTTATTTATTTTTTTTTTAACGATGTGACAGCAAGGAACAGGCTTGTAGTTAAAGATACTGAAACTGGTCATTAAACTGTACCTTTGGTGGCTGTTACACTGGGGGCTTCTCTGGAAGTTGTTCCTTATTGCTGTGAGCATATTCAGCTCAGGTTGGCAGGAGTCCTGACGTGGTTGTTCTTGCAGTGTCATTTGCACTTTTCGTTTCTTTTGGTCCTATGCAAAGCACAGATAATACACTGCATGCTGTTTTTTGATTGCTTTTCAAAGCCTGGATGAAGAGAGGTAAAACGTGGTTGAAGTTGGGCTGAGTTGTCTGGAGTTTCCCATGTGTCTTCTTCCCATATTGTTACTTGGGCGTGTGGTGTAGACTAGATACCTAATCTCAGGATGGTTGAGGTGAGGTGAGGTTGACTTCATCCTCATAATTGCTTGCAAGTGGTGTTTGTGTCCAGAAAGGCTCTGGGGAGAAAACAGTATGCGCTGGTTTATAATGGTTACAATCAAGGTCCAACTTGAAATTTCAAAATATATTTACTTACTGTGAGACACAGAGTTTTCTGTTGCAAAGTGAGAAGATAACAAAGCTCATGAGGACACAAAGGCTGGCCAGAAGAGTCAGCTGACAAATATTAGGTGTTCCATAGGAGGCAGTTAAATGCACTGTACAAGTAATGGAGCATTTGGAGCTCGCAGGTATAAATCACATTTGTTAATGCATGCCTGTTAGTCTGACATGACTAATTGCAGCTGTAATCAGCACATCAGTATTCTGCATTTTCTGAAGAAAATTTGATAGCAGTGTTTTAATTCATTTGCACTACATTTGATTCTTCTTTCTAAATAAGATTGCTGTTATTTACCTGTCTTTGAAATGCTGCTGAAATGAATGTGGCCTCAAGCCTACTTTAATTGAGAGTAACAAAATACATTTTTTAAATAAGTAAGCATATTGAAATTACTGATTAAAGACTAATTTAATTTTCCACCCTGATGCAATTCTTCAGCTTAAGTCCAATATATTTTCACAGTTAATTCATGCTGAACTCAGCATAAAATATTTTATACTTTTTTGTGAGCTCACCTCAGACTCTTACAAATCCATTATACTAATTACCTTTTTAATGAGATAAGTGAAGAAATGGATATACTTACAGGGTCCAGGGAATGCTGTATGAGAGAGAGAGATATTATTCTTTACAGAGTAATCAGGCCTTGGAATGGCCTGCCCAGAGAGGTGGTGGGTTCACCATCCCTGGAGGTTTTTAAGCTGAGACTGGACGTAGCACTGAGTGCCATGATCTAGTGATCAGAGTGGTGTTGGATCAAGGGTTGGACTTGATGATCTCAGAGGTCTTTTCCCACCTCATCAGTTCTATGATTCTATGATTCTAATGATGAAAAATCACCAGGCTGTTGAAGAGCAACACAATTTTTAAGCAGCATAAGAGCAAAAAGTTGTTAAATGCAATGAAAATTCTCTTCATCTCTAAATATGAACTTGCAATGGAAAAAAATGTGAGCAAGTTGGGATTTCTAGAACTATTGGTCCTACAAAAAAAAAAAAAAA
>VXBX01002915.1:1516742-1528986 GCA_013400415.1 Scytalopus superciliaris
AGACTTTGAAATATTTCATGGATGTTAGCAGTAATTCCTGAGCAACAACCATATCATCACTGCACAGAATGGAAGGAATGCAATGGATGCAGATTAGGACACAAAAATAGCTATTATAATACATTAATATGTTCTGTAGTGATAAAGGAATTTAGAAAGACAAAGTGAACGGCTGTTACTTGTTGATGATGTATTATGCATTCCCCCTTCAATAACAGATGTGGTGTAGAAATATCTCAGTAGGATGATGAGGTTGCAGGTAGAAAACAATTACAATTACTTCAGAAAGATGAAATATGTAAAGAATGCTTTAATATCCCTGGGGAACAGAACTGATGGAGGCAGTTGCAGCTTCAGTTTACTCATTGCTGACTTTTGTGAGATGGCATCAGTTAGACAATCCTCTGTATCTTATGAAGTCATGAGAAAATAAGCTGTCTTCCTCAGTGTTGTGACCCTGCCAGCATTATCACAGCAAGCCTGTCTCAATTGCTGAGTCACATCAGCTAGAAAACAAAACTAAAATCAAGGTAATAATTATTCCCCAAAGTAATTTTTTTCAAACATCAACAATTCTTTCAGCTAGCAAAAACTGAGTCTTTATTTTCTCATTGTACTCCGAATCTCTCATTTTTCAACATACTGTCTATAGAATTTTTTTCCTGTGGTTGAAAAAGTGTACAAGGTTGAATGTGATCAAATTTTCTCCAATTTGCAAGGGAGCAATAACAACTCATCGCTTTCAGCCATGACTGTCCTGTATATTTCTGCACAATCAATCTTCCTTCCTCCCACATTTTTTTCATGCTGGTGAACTTGTCCAAATGCTATGCAATATCACAGAATCCGTAAAATGGCTATCAGGAAGCGCTGGTTATAATTTCAGCCATGCCCTGTATGGGACTGGGGTAGTGGTATCTGGCAATATTTGATTTTGCAACTATCGTAATGTCCTATCTTGCCTGTTCTCTTGAGGCTATTGTTATTGTCCGGAGTCATCTGCAGGCAGCCTGATATTGCCTGCAAGTAGACAGCTCTGGGAATTTTTTGCCCTTTCGTGCTTTAAAGCTTTGGTTGAGAAAGCTCTGCTTTTATCCATTTTCTCCTTAAAGCTGTTGTCAGCTATCATTTGCAGTTCTTTGGTTTGATGGGAAAGGGCAAAGAAATGCTCCAGCCTTATCTTCCCTTGGCTCAACTGCAATCCTAACAAGCTGGAAGTGATATATTCCCATTAGCATCTCATTGTATCCTCTTCCTTCTGGCTTTCCTGTTGCTTAGTCACCAAGGCAGTGGTACTGTGCAGGATTCCTCAGCTGGACTCTGCCTGTCTTTCTGCCCTGACCTTGCACCCTTCTCCTGTGGAAATGCTATGAAGTCATGCTGAGCTGCTGAGAACCTTAAACAGGTTAAGATGGGTTGTACCTAAATGTCTGTGTGCAGGAAGAAGGGTTTCTTCACCTTTGCATCCACACATTTTTTGTGCCCTCTGTGCATGTTCTGGATCCAGCTGCAGCCTCTGCACTGTAGATGAATGACACAAAGGTAAGGAAACACCAAACTAGGTCATGCAGGGCTTACAAAACAAGGCACAAAGCCAGCATCATGCATACAATGATAATTATGATACTATCTGCGCCTAGTCATTGGACATCTCCCTGTGATTTCCAGGAGCCTGTGTTCTTCTGTTATAGGTGTAGGAGGGAATGTATTCACAGGTGTCTGGATATGCAGCGATATGTACTACTCATTAATGCCCCTAAGTATTTGCTTCCCAAAATATCCCTGCCTGCTTTCAGAAGGAAAGATCTAGATACAAGTCAGGGCTGGACATTGCTGAATGATTTGAGATCTGCTGTCACCTTTGCAAAACATTTGATGTTTAATGTTGGGGAAAACAGTTTGTTTAATACTTCATATTTAGATTTTAATTATAAATTATATTTATATCTACTATTTTCGGTTGTGGATGTCTGAAGTCAGATACATCTGAAAGTGACTGGTATTCATAGGTCCCTTTGATTTGATAGTTGGTGTCCATCAATGCTGGGAATGTAGAGGTTCTTACATCTTTTAGTCTAGACTTTAGAAGTTGCTTTAGATCATATCCTTTCTATTTCAGGATTTTTCCACAAATAATATGAATGTGGCAACATTCTTCTGGTAAAAGGAGTACAATGCAAGTTCAGTGTGGCCAAATGTTCTAGGTTAAGGACATAAAACTCATACCAAAACTGATGGAGAATTATTCAAGAGGACAATACTTTTAATGATGAGAGTCAGTTGAAGGGAGATTTTTTGCTGTTAAGTCATGAAGAGCAATGTATAATCTCATTTCCCCGATAATTGATACAAAACAATTTTCTTCTTTATGATAGCTGGTTTATGAGTAATTGTTTTATATCTGCATACCAAGTCAGTTATTGTGCGTTTTATCATCTTGCATGGTGTGGATTGCAAATGCAGTTTAAAAGTTTCCTTTTAAAGGAAACTATAATGTCCTAACCTGTTTTTTTGGCTTGATATCATTTACAGACAAAATGAACAGGATCAAACTACAGCTTGAAGAATCATGGCATTTTTAGCCAAGGAAATGTTCTTGACGAAAACCCAGATTTTATTAGTGATACTACAATTAAATAAGCCATTATCAACTTCCTACAGATCTCCTAAGAGCAGCTTTCTTTCATTCTGGAGCCCAAATTACGGAAGCAATCTTCATAAAGGCCACTTCCCTAGCTATAGCGCCTGCTGTGATATGATTCATGCCTTTTGTCTTCTGCTTGGAATTTGGGGATGTTTATGAGGGAATGTTATAAATACTGCATCTAATTCCTCTTTTCACAAGATGCTTTATTCACAAGAAAAAAAAAAAGAAAGAAAATTGCATCACATGTGTACGTCATATCATTTCCATTCTCATTGCCATCTGCCACTATTCTTGTTGCCTCCTTCATATACATATTGAAAGGAAGTGGAGCCAGTGCCAGGCAGACACACTGAAGCACACGTTTCAGTATTACAGCTGGAAATGTAATGGGGCACAGGGCCATTTGGGACTATGAATCTGCGTAAATGTGCATTTGAAGACTGGGGCTGGAGTAATACATGCTTGGGAGCAGAAGGAGAAGTAATGCATAAGAATCCCACTTTCCATACTGTGCATTATTAGTGATCTTGCACGAAAGGTACAAAGGTGTATAAAGGTATAAAGGTCTCAGCTCTTTTTATACTGTTCATACTTCTATTTTCACTAGGGAAGAAGTGGTATCATCGGCATCTGGAAAGTACCTGGCAGTTGCTTTACCCTAAAGTGTTGTCTAAAAATACGTGTCAGATCTTTTTGGTATGGCAACTTCTTTGAGACAGTAACTGCTGTGTGTCAGTACACTACTAATTACAGCAGGATCCTTTCTCAAAGAAAAGAGTTTTCCAAGGCTGAAAGATGACCAGCAGACCCACTGCATTCATCCTGCCTGCTTAAGATACAGGGTGATGACAATGGTTGTGTTCATATTCAAGCAGTCTATTTATGTGAACCATTATTCTAATAAGTGACAGAATTATTGGTTATGAAATTCAGATGGGCTTCCACATATAAAGCCACTGTGGTCATGTGACAGGGGAAAGGGAGGAATTTAGGAGTCAGGGATTTCTCATCTGTGCAAAATTAAAAAAAAAGCTAGGGAAATAATCTAGCCACGTATTCAAATGCAGATCTGATCCTTTTATAAGGTTATAGCTAGTTTTAGGTTACACTGCTCTCATCTCTTCTTCTGTGTCCATTCTAGGTCAACACTACCCCTGACTTCTCACAGTTGTGACAGAGCTGGACATGCAAAACCAGTTGTCAGCAGACACATCCAGTCGCTCATGGTCTGTGTTTGCTGCCTGAGCTTCTGCCTCCTGCGACAGGCCTGAGGCTCCGCAGCATTCACTTGGAAAAGTGGTTCAGCCATAGCAGCCAGCTGTAGCCTAGTGGCTCTGAGGAGTGACATGTAGGGCCAGAACCTGGAAGGAGGTGTTTTGGAGATCCGGTAAGTGTCTTGGCATTGCTGAGCAGAGCCCAGCTCAGAAGCACTGTGCAGTGTTCAGTGGCTGGAAGAGAAGTATTTGCTGGCTCCCAAGGAGTGAAGCTTGTTTGAGCAAGTGAGTTGAAACAGTTTGCAGCTAAGTGAAGCCCCAGCAAACAGTGCCATGGATGAAGCACAAAACCAAAGCAGTTTGTGGTGGAGTTTTAATTGTTGTCATTTTTTGTTTGTTTGTTTGTTCATTTTATGGTTATTTTATCCTCCAGCTGAATAAATGATTAGGTGGGTTATTACACATCCTGTTTCATGGTCTGGCATTAAGTAAGTCATTAAAGTGATTTATTTCTGCAAAGAGTGATTTTTAATCACCTGGGTAGAAATTAACCAAACTGCAATAAACAAAACAAAAACTCATGATTTATTCATATTTAATGAGTCAAAGATTCGATTCTCATCTCAGTAACTCTGTTCTCTGCCCTGAAACCCAAAGAAGAACACAAAGCCTAATTCCAGGGTTCCTCTATCTGACATATCAGTCCTGGATACACAGGGTAGATACGGCAAGAGAAACAAAGGCTATATAATTCCAGAAAAAGAAAATATAGCAGATGTGTCACAGTGAATTGCACAGTAGCATCCTTAAAGCAGCACCTGGGATTATCAACTAAAAGTAAAAAAATAGTGTAATTATTCAAAGTTCAGGAAGTGCTTCTGGAGACTTCACCGAGTTCACTGCTCCTTTGGCTGCAGACATAATCCCAGATTTTGGGTACTGCTCTGACAGTGGCTGTGTGGGTATCTCAGTACAGGGTCTACTACCACAGGGAGTGAAACCCTGCCTGAGAACACGTGGAGTTTGCCACTGATCACCAAAGGAATGCTGATGACTGATTCACAGTAGAGGCCTGTTTCTAGAGGGCTGGAGTTAGACGAATTGGTTTCCCAACTGTAAAGCAGATTTGTTGTTTCTCAAGACTGATGTGAATAGGAGCCGTAGCAATAAGATCTGTCTAATCCAGAGCAAAGACTTTTCCATCCCTGAAGTTGCCTGGCAGTAATGGTTCCCCTTGAACTGGGTAACATAATAATTAATTCTTAACCTCTCTTTATTCTGCAGGAGTTATGAGGCTTGATGCACACATTCTCCTTTTCAAAATGACTTTAAAGCATTAAGGCGTATCATTTCGAATAGGGTAGGAAAACTGAAAGCTCCCACTGGTAAAATAAAGATAGTTGAATGTAGTATCTTCCTCTGAATTGCTTTTAAGAGCTATGCTTTCCCTCGATTTATGAAGGGAAGACTGAGAATGACTTTAAATGTGGGTGATGCAACACTGCCTCCCACTGCTGCATCCCATTCGTCTAATGCCTCAGCCACACTTCAGCCAGCACAAAGCCCACTGGTGCTTCCACTGCTGAGAAGGCAATGGGACACAATAGGTTAATGCTAGGACCTTTTCAATTTTTTTCCCCCCATGCTCTTAATTCTACATTCCCACCGAGGTATATCTAAGTCCTTGTGCTGGGCATAAGTCTCAACACTGCTGGCAGTTTTCAGGGTATGAATTTAAACTGCCAGCTCCCTTTGTGAAGAGGGAGTTTCAGGAGATGAAGCTATCCAAATAAAAAATCTCAAAGGACAGTACAGGATGGTGTTTCTTCAGTATTTTTCTAATCAAAGAACCATTCCATTTCCTAGGAGAGTATATTCACAGACCAGCCTCCACACTGCTGTCAATAGTTTGCACTTACAAATAAAAATCTATTAGGTCACACATAGGAGCAATGTTAGCTTTTCCTTTTAAATAGCCAGTACTATATATACTTCCATGCAAAACAATGTACTTTTTAAAGTCTTTGTCACCATCTCACCAAAGCCTGAGGCTGAGAGCAAAGCAGAGACTGAAAGGAACCACTCTCCTGTACAGCTGATTGCTGGAATGGCTGTCCATGCCCTGTAGCAGTGTCTCTGGGGGATTCTCATTTTTCTACGTTGGCCCTATGGCAGGCTGCCTAATTTTCTGTGGCAAGTACAGCTGTATAGCCACTTGCCTCCACTTCCTAGGAAGGCCTTTTTCTCCCCCACAGATCTTCCTGGAAATGAGGAGACACTGAAGGTACTTTTGATTCCAGCATTAGCCAGAGCTCATGTAAACACAGATTCTGTTCTCTATTGTGGGTTTCAGGGAACGAGTTGGGAGATATCTCACTCTGACATTTCACAACTTGCTTCTGACCTACCTAGGCTGCAACAAGCAAATCCCAAAATATTCTGTCAGGTTTCTTGAACTCTCACTGTTGTTGATATTTAAGGAGCCTTTGGCTTTAAGGTTGCTGATTTAAGAGTAAGATCGCCTTTAAGGAACCATGTTACCCCACCTATCAGGCTCCCACACCATCGTGGTCTCCAGTTCTGCTGCACCAGGGGACATGCTTCTGCTCTGCTCTCCTGAACCCACCCAGCCCGTGGGCAGCTGGCAGTGTAACAGGCCTTACAAAATCTGACTGGATTCCTTGCTTCTTAGTCAATCAAGCAGGTTGAACTTGTTTTGTAAGATACAGATGATTTAACAATTTTTTTTTTTTTTTTTAATAAGCACTTAGAGTTATTTAAATTGTTTCCTGCCTCTCTTCTGACAAAATTCAGTGTTTTCTAGTCATGCAGTTGCATATCAGCTGACAGCTTTTTCTATCTGAAAATTGCAGTGCTTTTACACAGTTTGGGATGGTGTCTGATATTTCACTTCTGGAAGACCATAAAATTTGAGCATATGCCCCTTGACAACTTTCAGTTGTCTTTTGATTTCATAGGTGGGTTTCCATGACATATGAAATGTAATCCCTTGTGTCTGGCCTTTCTTTGATGAGGTTGCTTGGTCCTTTGATCCAGTGGGGTGCTATTCCTGGCAGTCAACAACGTAGCACTCATTAATCAGTTTTAAAACTGTCCAGTGTTATCTCAGAAAGAGGGTTCAAAAATCAAACAGTTGGAAAAATCAAATTTGTGACTTGTACTGTTTTTTTCAGCCTCCACATAACCCATCTATAGAATTTCTCCTGTTTTCCTTCTTCACTTCTCCTGCAATACGGGACAGCAAAACGAAACATGGAGCAGATATATATTTTTTTACAGAGCCTGGGAGGGCAGAGCACTAGTTCAGTGCTTTCTTTTGAGGATAAGGTAGGTCTCATCCAGGAATCTGAAAAACTCCGTGGTATCTTGTGGTTGCAGGCTCGTGATTCGTCCTTGGGCTGCGTGCAAGGGCTGGGAGCAAGCAGAGGAAATCCTTCCTCCGGGCTCCTGGTACGTGTGGAGCAGCGCACAGCTGGGGCCCGCGCGCCGTGCCGGAGCTCCGTGGCCGGCGTGCCTGCCTGCGGACACGGCCACTGCGCGGCATCCCTGCTGTGCCCCAGGTCCCGGCCTTATCTGCAAGAATAGACACCTTCCGTATGGGGAGGAGAGGCTTTCGCTTCCTCCAGGCATTCAGGGGCTGGGCCCATGTGTCCGTGTTTCACAGCACGGCTCCTGTTCAGGCAAACCGCGTGAGCCCCTGCATGTCTCTGAGTGCTACGTGTGCTGCCGGTACATTCACTCACAGGGAGGCGTTATTCCCGGATGACAAATAGTACTGCCTGGTAATACTGAACTAAGAGAGTGACCTGTGGAATATCTTACCACCAGCAGCAACACAAATCTCGCCTACTCCAGTGCAAAAAGTTGGCACCGTTTTTCAGCAGACTGCTGTGTCTTGGGATGTAGGGGTACATAGCATGCCCAAAAGCTGCCACAGGGCTTGCAGTCAGAAGGAGCAGATGGGTAACAACCAAAGCTACAGATTTTATATTTGTGCTTTTTCCCCTTCCAAAAATGGAAAAGTCTGTTCAAGAATCCTTAGTGCCCGATTGTGTTTCACAAAGAGAAATTAAAAAATACAACAACCAGTGAGTGGTTGTTCAGTCAGAATACATGTGGAAAATGCAGCTTGGATCATAAAGACCTGAAGGGGGAACAGCAGCTACCTCTGCTGTGCCAGATGCTGGAGGCGATTCCAGGTTCTGATCATGGAACAGCATGCTGTTAAATGAGAAAGCCCATCATCTTTTAACAGCAAAATGCAAACTCAATTCCATAGCAACCACATTATGTCTGATATGCTGAAAAAGCAGAATTCATACGAGAAAATAAAGCTGTGTGTGGCTTGGAAACCTGGAACTGCCGCTCTGACTATGGGAATGAGAACAGAACAGATGTCATTAGAATGAGATACAGGATGCTGTGTTATGGCATTGGAAAGAGACAATTATTTGTGAGGCTTTTCCACTCCAGGTTGGGGAATAAAGAAGAAGGAACAATTCTCATCATCTTCTCATTTTCATTAGTTTCATTTGATTTTTGATTGTGATTTGCTCAAGTTATGAGAGTATACTTTTTATTGTGCATCTCTGCTGCATCATGACAAGGCAGATAGGCAGCTGAATAGTGTTGTAGTTAGTAATCTCCAATTATAGTTGTTATTTTAGTACAGTTCATAATCATTCCCTGCAATATAAAAGCAGAAAGTTCAACTCCCTCTCAAAAGAACTAGATTAGGACTGGAAAATGTTCAGAGCAGGGTGTCAAAAGTGCTCAAAGGAATGGAGTGGCTTCCCTGTAAGAAAAACCAGTACAATTCTTCTAGCTGGAGAAGAGGTGACAGAGGAGAGAGAAAGACAGCCTCTGAGAGCCAGAGCAATGGAGAACAGGGGACAGTTTTTACCATCCCATTCAGTACAAACACATGAAGGAAACCAGTGGGTAAGAAGTTTCAGGTCAAAACCTAAGGTGACTCTCCAAACAACATCTGTGGGCTCTGTGAACTTGCCACAGGAAGTAGAGAGCGATAGAGGTCTCCATGCATTTAAAGAATCACCAGAGAAACTGGTGAAGGGCTGGTAAACACAAATACAGGCCATGCCTATGGTCCAGGCAGTCCTTGCCCTGCAGGTTGTTAGTGATTGGCAGGATGTTCTGGGCAATATCTCTACAGGCATTTCCTTGCCTTAAACATTTCTCTAGGTATCTACTTCTGGTCATTGTCAGAAGAGCATAACTGACATTTGATCCAAGCTGATATGGTTTTCATATTCTCAGAGACTTGGCTACAGGCAGTGACTATTTTTTAAAAAAAAAGGCCAAAAATCTCCATGCCTCTGTCCTGCCATGTTTCCTGTCTGTTGTTTCTGTTGCGGCTCTGTTGAACATCCTCACTGTGCATGTGTCTGCTCTCAGCTTAACCCCAATCTAATACAAATTCCACCCTCCACGGAGGAAAACCCAAGTGTAGAATGGAAGTAAGCCCCTCCACATTACCCGCCTCTTGAATGTCAGGGTACCACATAGGTGTGAGGCATATTGCTCCAGGGTATATGCCCTCAGGGTCTGGTCCAGTATTTGGACCATTGCCATCCAGACTGAGAACTGCTTTCTTGCAACTTTCTTTTCAAGGTCACACCAGAATTCCCATTTGTTTCGTTCTCCCAGCTTACAGTCTGCCCCATTTCCCTGTGCTCAACTCACATTTAAAATGCATGTAACCAGCTCACAGGTTTGGCTGTAGTCAGTTGCTTCATGGTTATTACATAGAAATTCTGAATTATTCTACTGGGACCTCGGCAACTGTGACTGGTTTGCTTACTCGTATCCTTTCATTTACTTATCAGCTGTCTTTGGAGAAAAGGGGGATAATTGCACAAAATATTTCGTCCTTGTCTGCAGGTAGGTTGGAACGTAATCCTGCTCACGTTAGCAGGGGGAGCTGTGGGTTTGGGTTACACATTTGTGAAGCGCCTGTGAAGCTGTTCCCTGTTTTTGTGCCTGTGTTGCCCTCTGCTGACTGGTCATGGTTTGGAAGATACAGAAGGTCCCCGCTGATGAGCTTAGGTGACTGCAAGCATCTCGCAGCTTATAGAGGGATGTACTTTTCACCTGGGATTCTACGACGTTCTTCTATCTATGGTTAGTTGTGTTTCCATAGTTAGGAATTCCCCCATAAGTCAACAAATTAGCTGACATTTTATTAAAGTTTTGATTCAAATTAACAAGTAAAAATTAAATTGAGAGGCTTTGAAACATGCTCTTTGTCACATGTGAACAGTGTCTAATGGCTCTCATCAACTGGTTTAAGAAAAGCACAATATGACACTGTATGGAGAAAGGGTAGAATGTGACAGTAGTTTACACAAGAGCTGGTTTTCAAGGACAGGAAAAGGAAATGGCAATTACTTGAAAATGCAAGTCTGTGCAAAGAAAGAAATCCAGCAGGAAATGTGAAGCTAGAGATGATTATGTACTCAGGGCATGAACCACTCCAGACTCATCTTCAGAACTGAAAGAAAACTCTATTACTTGGTTAAAATGTACTCTTTCCTGTGCTCCCTGAAAACCTGTTGTCCTGGACCCTGAGCCTTTCCCAGGAGGTGACTGAGGAGTAACATTTATTGAAATGTTCATGGAGAGATTTGTGTCAGATGGACAAAGAGAAGCTTACCCTTTGACTTGGCAGGTTCCTAGCTCAAACACAGGCTCTCACATGAAAATTGCTTTGAATAGCCCTATCAAGATCTCAGCAAACTCTTGTTGATAATGCTTACCTCCTATTTGTTGTTAGCTTTGAGACTTGCAATTGAAAAAGCAGAGCCTGAGCTGGAGGCAGTATTTACTTTATCTACAAGGACTGAATGTAGAAAGCAAAGGGAGATTGAATGATGATGGTAGACAATGTAACAATACTGCAGGCACAGATGCCCTAGATCTGACTTGCAATTCCATCCTAGGTTATAGTCTTTTTTAAATCATTCAGGCTCAAGGCAGGCTGAGCTGAGTATGTAAGACCAATTTAGCTAGAGAGCTAACATCTCGGACACATTAAAAATACCCCAGATCCCTGCAGAAATAACTATTACCTCAGACAGTGTTATTCACTCTTTCAATATAATAAAGCTGTGCAGGAAAGTCCTGCATTTACAGATTTAGGCCATAGGTTTTGCACTCTTATTTGGTTATGAAATAGTTTCTTGCTTACAAGCACTATATTTGGAAAACTAAAGGCAAGTGTAGCTGCACAGCCATTTCATACCAGAGCTGTCCCTTTTAATGAATGCTATAAAATTCCATCTTAACAGTAATATTATCTTCTCATACATGACTTCATCTTTTCATATGCAACTTTATATCTGATTTTGAAATGGAGAAGTGAAGCTAAATGTAGATCTGTACAGTAGCAAGCAATGCTGAATGTTATACTATACCCTGACAGGCAACAGCCGATCAGCACAGGGCAAGACTCATATCTGTCCCTACTTACATCAGACTCAGCAGTGCTACAGCTTTTGAAGCATGAATTCTTTCTCTGTGAGCATCCAAAATATGTGGGTGAGCCCACGTATGATGATACCCACAAGCCTGCAAAGAATCAAACTTGTTTCAATTCTACAAGCTCTTAATAAAGAAAGGAGAGAGAGTTTCAGAGAACTGCTTTAACCTGTGATGATAGAGGAAGAGGTTCACTTTCATAAACATGAACTGACTTCATTGTCAGTTTAATTAAGGAAACTCATTTAAATATGACGCAAAGATTCGTATTCTGCAGATGAATATTGACACTTGTGGTAGAGTTACTTCTTATTTGAAATGTGGTTATCACTAATTGCCTGCACATATTGGAATGACTTCTGATTATGTTGATAATGTCAAAAGTGTTTTTGGGAAGAGACATTATCAGTTGTCACTCATTAAGGACAAAGCAGATGTCACTGTGATTAGGAGCTATACATACTGCTTATTTTTAAGGAAAGCAAGATGAGCATGCTCTGTACAGGTTTGTTTGTTTACTTCAAATATGATTTTGAGCTTAGAGACCACTTACAGGATAAGGACCTCTGCCAGGTGTCCTCTTATCTTCTGCCCTAAGGCTTTTTTTTAATAAATATTAATGTTCTCTTTGTTGGAAATGAAATTAACAGTATGCTTCACAGCAGACAGTTAGTCCTTGGGAAAGAATACCTGAACAATATATACACCTTTTTTTTACTGGTGTTTACTGGACTCTAACTGAACAATACAAGGAGGTTGCAAGTAAATTTGCATCAGGATTTATTTTCTACTCTCTCCTCCTACTTTCTGGACTTTTCCATTACTTGGTTCATTCCATAATAACTCATTCTTTTTTTTTTTTTTT
>VXBX01002915.1:1528993-1539440 GCA_013400415.1 Scytalopus superciliaris
TTAAATCCTCCTTTTCTTTCTTATACATACTGTATTCTCCCATGCTGCTCCTATATCAGCACACTCTCCCAGTATGGCTCTCCTCCACCTTCTTTCTTCCCAGGAAAAGCTGCCATCTGCTCCAGCAGGTACCACCACCCTTTCCAGGTGTCCAGGCATGGTCAGAGGTGTGGACAGCAGTCTGAAATGTGGTCAGTGAGGACAGTGTCTGTGAGGAGCTGTGATAACACTTCTACATATACTTTCAGATGTAAGTGATGAGACAGGACTCAAAGTGGCAAAGGATCAGGCCTGTCAGGTGAGATGGAGTGAAGGAAACAGAAAATTCTGTCTGAGGCTTGCTTACATTTTCAGATGGATGTTAATGAAACATTGAATCTCTTGATTCTCTTGAATCTCTTGGATTCCTAATTCCTTGGCAAGTTTTAGCCAAGTTTGGTAAGGTAATAGAAGTCTTATATATCTCAAGTATCTACCTGTGTCATGAAGGCAGTAGACAAGTACCCCATGTGTCCTTGCCAGAAGCACATGTAGGTGAGCTGGTTTGGAGTATTAGACATCAGAGAAGCCACGTGGGCTCAGGGTGTTCTAAGCACCATGGCTGATCCCTACAGAGCCCATGAGAAGCCTTTTCCCTCTGCTCTTGCAGAAGTCAGAAAAGGGTCCTTATTACTTGACTGTTTCTCTTCTCTGTTGCATAGAAGCCCTATGGAGATTAATGATGTCTGGGGCTGTGATAATCCCTGACAAAACTACCGGCCGTGCACAGGCAGTTAGCCTCCTCCTGCCCCAGTCATCCCTTCTTTAAACTGAAGACCCCATAGGCAAGGAGTTACCTTGATATGTCTGCAGATGAACTCAGGCTCAGGGATGTCCAGTGAAACCTTGTCCCAGTGGCAGGCAAAGCGGGAAAGGACCTCAAACACAGCCCAAGCCCCATGGGGCAGTTGGTGCAGGCTTTGCTACCAATTGCTGCTGTCCAGCTTTTAGAGAAGTGTGAGAGTCAAAGTTTGACAGATAGCTGGGGTATTACTGGATGATGACACAAAGCCAGAGAAGACTGACAGATAAGAAGACAAGAGGATAACACATAAGAGGCACAGGTTTTAACATAAGTGCTGTGCAAATAATGGTCCTTCTTCGAAGATTTCCAGCTGTCTGCAGTATGTAGAAATCTCTGTCAGTGCTGAGACTTTTTCTCACCACTGCTTCTCTCTGTGGCTGCTGGACTGAACTGCCCTTCAGGAGAGAAGCTGCAGTCAGGGTGTCACTGCCGCTCAGAGGCCTGCTGAAGCACTTCCTGAAGCATTTGCCTTCCTTGGAGCTTGTCAAAGTCACTGTCATAATTTTTCCTTCTTTCAGTTCATTTGCAATACCATTTTCTGGAGGAGCATCCCTGCCATTCCAGGCTGCTGATAAACCCCACTGTCAGTCATAGTTCCACAAACCTCATTATTCTGCATCCACACAAACATCAATTCCCTTTGTTTTCCCAGCTGTGACTGCATGGCTGTTGTTTTCCTCCTGGTCCTCATTTGTGGCTATGTTTTCTTCCCTCACATACTTATATGCAATGACTTTTCCCTGAAAATTACCTGTGCAGCTCTTCCAGCAGCTGAATAACAGAAGTAACAGCAGCTCTACTGTAAACCAACTGCTATTTTCTTTAGTGCTATTATTTAAACGTACTCTAAGGAAATCTAGCTGATACCATGATAAAGCTGAGCCTGCCCTGTTTTCAATTTATTCTTGTTTTTGACAGTTCCCAGCTCTCCCAGGAGGAGATGTAGAAAGGCATGTAGATCTACCATTGCTACAGCAATGCTGGCTTGGTTCAGCCACTCGTTCTGTGTTCCCTGGACACTGTTTACAGTGCGTCCTAAGCTGTGAGTCTCCAAAAGAAGCAATCCAAACAGAAACTAGTTTTCTGTTAAAAAACTATTCTGTTTTTCTCCTCTGTCTGATCTATCAAAGATCTGAATGGTGATAGCTGGAGAGAACAGGGTGTAATTTCCTACTGTTGATTTGCAAAGCTGTGGTATAAATCAGACCAGCAGGCAGCTGAGGAGGATATCTTTGAGTATGATTTTACAACAGCCTACTCTGACCATTGCATGGCTAGCAACCTGTAAAATGGAAATGTCCAGCAGGTCTAGCAAGGTCCATAACCCTCTGTAAAAGCATCACACTGCAATGTTGTCTCAGCCAATCTGCCTAAGTCCCCCGAACAGGATTGGCTCCCCAACAGTATAAACACCTTCAAAACTCCAATTTTGAGTGCATTTGGGTTTTCCTGTTCACCACACACCAACATTCAGTGAATTGAAATCATGGGCCTCGGGAGAACTGTGATGTGAAGCACCTTCAGCCCTTATTTCAGCTAGTCAGAAGAAATACACAGCCATACTCCCCTTTCCCACTGAGAATATGTGCCTGAAAAACATGAGTTAGCCATGCAATGGATAGGAAAGTAGTTTTCCCCATCAGAATTAGTGAGCAAATAACTGCTTGAAATAATCTTGGCTTCTTTGTCTTAGAGACAAAGCACTTAAGCATTATCCTTCATTTCTGCCCTTCACGCTGCATTGACTTGACTGATCTTAATTCATCTGAGGAAGATGATGCTGAAAGTGGCTGTTCAGAAAGAGGCATTGAAAATGCTCACAGTAAAAGATACGTGCTGGGTGTTCATTCTCATGGATAAAACAGCCAAGACTGTGGATGGCCTGTGTCCCCACCAGGTGATGATTTGGACAATCCTGCACCTGCCTTTTTATCCTCTGCATCATTTTACATTGTTCTTGTGTATGTAAGCTGTACTTCTTTAGTCCCTGACACATCCTCCTCTCTTTCATTAATTCTAAGGGAAAAGCTACTTCATTATCCAGTGAATTCAGTCACTTTACCAGCCAAGCTGAACATCCGACACAAAATTTTTGAGAGTGTTCTTGCTGCTGTTTTTTAATAGTCACATCTTCCTCCTCGTCTCCCTCCTCCTCAAATGAATCAAGAGTCAACCAAGGTGAAGGATGGAGAATACAGTAGTGAGGATGCTTGATGAAGCAAGAGGTTGAATGATCAGTGTGGATCTCCAAAATGATGGATAGGGACGTGATGGACAAAGGGGTGCTTCTGGACTGCTAAAGAACAGCTGGGTCCATGCATATCAATAATTTAACATGCTCTTAAATTTAGGTCCAGGTCCTTCTTCGTACCCGTACTTTCTAACAGGGTGTATCTGCTTCCTACACAGGTGGTTCCCTTCTTCCTTTGCTGGTCATACAGGATGTCTCTGTTACATGTTCTTTGTTTCTGTGTGCTCCTGGATGGCTGAAGGGGCAGTGTGGCTGGTGTGCTATATTACCTTACACCAGAACTGTTGCACCCCACAGTCTGCAGCCCATTCTGCTTCTTATTTGTGGAAGTGCAACCTGATGTTACATTGCTCAGGGACTGATTTCCTCAAATAATTTTCTGGAAATTTCAAAAATTGCATCTCAGTTCCCTAAGCCAGCCTGCAGTGTGGGCTGTGAGTTTTAACACTCAGGCTGTGGTTTCACAACTGATGTCAGGCGGATCAGGGTCTCCCACTGGCCATACTTCTCTCTGACCATTCCTTCCCATGCCATTTCCTGGGCAACTGTCCAGCTGTGCACACAGGGAGGAACAGGAGCTTGGCCTCCCTTGGGTAGGGAAGGTTTTCTTGGTGACCAGATGCCTTTTAATGAGCAGAGCTACAAGATACACTGAGTCAATCTAAACAACTCTGACAAAAGTTGAAATCCTTTTCCTCTTCACTCCATGTCCTTCCTTCCCTCTTTCCCTTGCCTGCTCTCCGCAGTTCACCTCATGTACCAATGCTGGCACTCACTGAGATCCTTCACAGGGCAGGTCAGTTTTCTCAATTTTTTTTTTACTCCATTTTTTGCCAGTCAGTCATCAGCCTGGCAGAAAATGAGCCTCCTTAAAGCAGACTGGCTGTGTTGCCAAGTCAGCCCTTGGCCCACCCAGCTAAAGGCTCCAAGGGTCTTGCCTCCTGCCCTCCATTATCAGTGGTGTTCTGCAACCCTGAAATTCAATCCACTAACTCAGGAGAAGCCTTTGTTGTCTTACTAATTTTTAGCAATGCTGGGGTGGCTAAGAGCAGGTCCAAGTGATGGAGCCACTGCATGGAGAGCAGGAATGCAGTCCTGCTCTGTGGTGATGACAGCAGTAGTTTGAGCAGGCTTAGTGGAATGAATTGGCTCAGGCATGGGCTGAGCAACCAGCAGGTCTGGGGGAAGTGAGGGAGCAGGCTGGAATTGGAGCTGTGAGGAAAGGAGGGGAAAGGACTGGAGAATCTGACCTCCCGACCCGTGGTCAGCAGGGTGCAACTTGGGCTCAGTGTGTGAGTCACCTGAGGGCAGCAGGCCAGTTTGTGCAAGCAGGGACTGAAGTGCACTCCAGGTTTAACATCAGAGCTTTTTGTTTTCCTGTTCTGAGCTCTGACAGTCTCTAAATCCCACCTCCTGGCAGAGGAATTGGAAGGAGGTGGTTTGTCTGGGATGTGACCATCCAGTTGTCTTAAAAGCTGCTGTTTTAATGGGAATTGTTAGGATCTAATGACTCTCCATTTTTTGTGGCTCAAAAGGCAAATGCATTGCTGACTACGTATGTGCAGTTGCATTTATGTATATGTATGTAACTGCATAAATACATGAGAATCCATAATGTGCACAGAGTCACACTGCTTGGGCATTCACACCAGCTGAGTTTTCCTCAACTGTAACATTTCCTCAACAGAATTTGGAAAGGAAAAAAAAAAAAAGAGAAAGAACTGCATATATGTTACTTAAATTATGCAATCTTTTCTCATGATGATTAGAAATTATGCACATGAAAAGTCCCCTTTGTCCAAGTAAATGTGCTCAATTATATTTATTCAGATAGGAAGTTGATGTACTGTGCAAGCTGCCATTTTTATCTGACCGCAATTACTCTTCTTCATGGTTGGGATTCCTCAGGTCCCATGAGACAGATTTCTCCCATGGTGTCATTCACAAGAGCTCACATCAAACTGCTTTATCATCTGTCTGCAGTGTTTCATTGCTGTTATCAAACAGTAACACAGCTCAGAGGCACAATTCTTGTGATCCCAGAAGATTTTGAATTTATGGCTTTAAATAATCCAACCCTTGGAAGAGTATTTGAAGTCATCCTAACCACTTGGTTGTACCCTACTCTAAAATGAGCAGGTTACTGCTGTTAGCATGCCTAATGCAATATGTTCTTGCAGGACTTTCAGTCACTAGTTATTTGAACGTCCAAGATAGTCCTCACAAGTTAAATGAAGGAGCAATTGACTTTATAGATTAAGTTGATAATTTTCTGGTAAGACTGTTTGCTTTACATGATAGATTTGCCCTGACTACAGCCATTTATTTCTCTTTAAATTAGCCAGCCAACATTCACAGATGAGAGAATAAATTATTTTAGCTGTAACTTATATAGAGCTCCCCTACATCTTTACAATACAGGTTTAAATGAGAGGTTATGACAACTCAGTCTCTCCCCTGATGAGAAGAGCAGCAATCACAGTCAGTGCCAGCTTCTCAGTGTTTATCAAGACACAGAGTTGTCCCACTTTAATTACACCAATAGCAGTTTAAGTGACACAGTCACCCCTTGTGTTAATGCAGTAGAAAAGAGCCTATATTGTTACAGCTATTCAAGACCAGAAGATACCTAAGTCAGCATCAGATAGCTGCACACTGGGACAAGTATGTCAGCATTCAAGTTTTAGCTGGTGTAACTGAAGTTGCTAGGACTACAGCAATTATATTAATTAAAAAATATATACAAAAAAATCATGCTTTCACCTGCACTAATTTTGCTGATGAAGTGTGTGGGCCAGACCTAGAAGGCTAAAAAAAAGTTCCCTTTGGAGACAGTAGCTTAAGCATCTTACCCAGTCAGACCTGAGCTCTGAGCACCTGCATGTCGGTGTCCCCAGGCAGCAGCGTTGGTCCCTTCTCCCGTGCCTTCAGCAGTGCTTGCAGCCCACAAGTTTCTTTGTGGACCCTTCCTCATGCAAAAGCCAAGCTGCATGCTTTCTGGTACAAAAACCTTTAAAAAATCTTCTGGAGCTAATAGCCTTAATATGATGTTGCAGCTTTTGCAGCTTTATGTAAGCATGGGAGAGGAGGCTACTTTTCCCCCTTGACTTTCATTGTTCCCAGATAATCTGCAAAGCTGAACATTGATTGTGCCTCTTGCTTATTTCGGCAGAGAAATGAGCCTTATGAAGCTTTCTGGTATCACCAGCTTTGTAGTTATCACCAAGTAAACAGAGCCAGGAACTGCTCTCTGATCCTGAGGCCAAGTGGCACAGGTTGGCTATATCCATGTTGCATGGTGATTGATTCTGGTCTTCCATCTGGTGCCGGGGTGGCCCTAAGACTTTGGTATTAATGTGTAGATGTTTCCCTTCATTTCTTCTTCTTCTCTTTTTTTTTTTTCTTTTTCCCTTTCCCCCCTCCAATTTATTCTGTCTGAACAAATGTAGTAGCTGTGACCCACAAGAACCAAGTTTTATTGCATGAATTGGAGGGAAGTTTGTGGCTGCAAAGCCTCCAAAGACAGAGCTGGCAGACTGCACAGGGTGAGGGAAATGGGAAGTAATGCAGTCCCATCTCTGCTGCTTGCTGGGGATGGTCCCTCCTGCCTGTCACTTCACAGGCTGTGCCCAGGCACTCTCTTGCTGTACCTTGTTACATGGCACTGGCCAAGACTGTGTCCTGCAGCACACTTACAGTTAAGCAGTGTGGATGATCATCAATCCAGCTGGTTCCTTGGTCCCACCATGTCCATCAGTTCAATCAGAGCCACTGAGGTATCCTGGTGCTTGTTTAGCGACAAAGAATGAAGCCTGGATGTGCAGCAAAATCATTGTGCTAACCATCCATGCCCTTAATAACAGGGAGGGAAGACCTGGGGGGCTTGCCAGGTTAACCAAGGCCAAGGCAAGTGGTTACTCCATTTCCCAATTTCATCAGGGCTCTATCCAGTCCTACGTGTTCACAGGTAGGTTGTCCCTGCCATGGGCAGGGGTTCCTCACTGCCTTCTGTTTCCAGGTCTATGTGTGAGGCTATTCTGCCACCTCTCTGTAGCTGCAGCAGCTTGTTCCTAAACACATCAACAAAGTGGGTTCAGCTTGAAACTGCTCTGCTTAACTTTATACGAGGCATCCACTGCTTCAGTTTCTCATGATTTTCTTTTATTCTTTAGAGCACAAGCAACAATTTTGTGTTATCCCTTCTGTTTGTTGGATTCATATAAGAAATCTTTCATTAAATATTTGTATGGGCTACAGATATTTATTCCAAATATTGAAGCAAAACAACTTTATGCAAATTATCTACAGAACACAATTTCAGTTCTGCACTGAATCTAAAAATAAAGTGAGGTCCACATTCTACATCTAAGTAGCTTTTAATTAGGTGTGATAATAGCATGAATTATCTTTTAGAGTACAATAGCTCCATGATCAGAAGTCAAGTGATGGGAGGAATAATTGTTTGCAAAAATGATCAAGGGAAGAAACTCAATGCTGACACGTATTTGTTTCTTTTTTTTTTTTTTAATCATCTTTTCCATATAATAGCTCTTGGCAGGCTGATTAACATTTTGGGTAAATTTGGGCTTTCTCTGTTATTGTCTATTTTAATACAGACAGTGGGGCCTTTAAAATACTGATATAAAAGAGGGCAGTGAAAGCCTGTTAAGTCCCATCAGCAACAGCTGCACGGTGATGCTTTTGGACAAGACAAATGCAACCACTGCTTTCTGAAAATTAATGGCTGGGGTGCTTGATGGTTTTGTTTATTTCTTCAGGATCCCCTCCCCTTATTTGAACCATAGATAAGCTCAGGGATTGAATATAAATAACATTTTAAGTTGCAAACTGGGGTGCAGCCATGTCTCCTGTCCTGCCTGCTTTGCTGGGGGCTGGATAGCTCTGCTAGAGTTGGGGGGGTAGGGGGGAAGGAGGAGGGTGGAGGAGTTCACATCCTAAACCATCACAGCTAAACCTGCAGGTGCCTAGTTTGTCAGGGTCCTCCTTTGTGCCAGCCACAGAGATGCTCTCAGTGACTTTACCAGCTAAGATCCTTTATCTTCATTGTCTTTGTAACTGAAGCATAGCATTTAGTCCAGCGTGGCGGGGCTGGAGGTGAGGAACACAGCTTTATTCTGCAGGAAGATAAGCCTTAAAGGAAGGTCCTTTAAGGATAAGAGACTCCCTTATGGTGCCACAGGGATGGTACTTGGCACTTCAGATTGCAGACAGATGCAAGCACAGTGTGTTTGAGCACAGGCAAAAATAAGGAAGTTATTGTGTGCCTGGGAAATAAGGATATATCCTGTGCCAGTGACTGTCCTGCTCTATGAGGCTGTAACACCAGCCTGACCAGACAGGCACTGTGTAAGGGAAGTCCTTCCAGAGTCCTGTACTGTATCTCAACTGCCAAAAGGCCAGGCTGGCACTGGAATGCAGTCCATGGACATTTCTTCCCCTATCTTTCCACACTCCCAGGCACTTGCTGTTTCATGCCTCTGTGTATTGGTCCTGAGCTCTTCTCCTGTGTCTCCAGGCATTATTGTGGGGACTCCCAGGCAGGAGGATGCTGTGTAGCATCTGGCTGGCCTTGCAAACTGGGAACCCCTTCATCACCCCCTCCTGAACAGATCTTCATGCATTTGCCCAGAGGACTTCATAAAAATTAATTGAGTTGCCCAGCATTAGACACAGATCATAAAACTCCCATCTGATCTCGTGCCTGCTGCCGATTTTAACAGCTGATTGAAACAATGAGCGCTAGCTCATCGGGAATATAACAATACCCACAGAGAGAGCTGTAGCACAGGCTGTGTGTGTAGATAAGGCTTTAAATGTACAATAAAGATCCTCTGCCTGTATCACAGAGCTCTCTTGGCTATGAGAGTAAAACTCCTGGGCTGCAGTTTAAGCATAGCAAAAGCGATGGAGATTACCCTTTGGGTTACAAGTTTTGCTGAAAAGTAAATTTTTGTGGCTGCTTGTGTATTTATTTATTTATTTATTTTTCTATTTTCTTGCTCATTTTAAAGTGAAAGAGAAATTAACTCAGAGCAAGGGAGAACTGTAGAGCAGCTAGGCAAGGAGCAGAAAAGCCATACCATGAACAAGTCCTATTTCTTTCTGATGCCATTTGAGGCACCATTACGTAGACTCTGAGTGTAACAGTTTGTTTTTTTTTTTTTTTTTTTTTTTTTTTTTTTTTTTTGTTTTTTTTTTTTTTTTCAGGAAATCTTCCATTTGATAACCCACTAACAACCACCCATGTACTTCCACAGTGCTAACTTGCACAGAATCACTGAGTCAATTAGGTTGGAAAAGAACTCTGAGATCATTGAGTCCAGCCTATGACTGAACACCACCATATCAACTAGACCATGGCATTATGTGACACGCACAGTCTTCCCTTAAACACCTCCAGGGACCGTGACTCCACCGCCTCCCTGGGCAGTGCGTTCCAATGTCTAATCAACATTTCTGTAAAGAAATTCTTCATAATGTCAAACCTGGACATCCCCTGGCACAGTTTAAGACACTACCCTCTTGTCCTAGTCGCCTGTGAGAAGAAGCTGACCCCCACCTGTCCACAACCTCCTNCGCCCGCCGCCGCGCCGTCCTGCCGGCCGCAGGAGCGGGAGGCGGCGGTGACACCGCCGACACCAGCACCACCGGCAGCGCGGAGGCAGGTGAGCGCCGCGCCGAGCATTCCATTCCATCCCATCCCATCTCATCCCCTGTCCTGCCGTGGGCAGCGCAGGCTCCGCTCCCCGCCTGGTGGCCGTGCCCCCTTGCCTGCCNTTGTCCGGCCCCGGTCCGGCACCTCAGTGTCCTTCCTGAACTGAAGAGCCCTGAACTGAACACGGCGATCCCCAGAAACAAGAAAAAACCCAAACCGGGCAGCCCCAGGAGCGCCCCAAAATCTCCGAAGCCCCCGTGTTGCCTCCCGCGCCGTCCGGGCTCGGTGCCCGCAGGGGGCGCTGCTGGGCGGCCTNTGTCCTGCCGTGGGCAGCGCAGGCTCCGCTCCCCGCCTGGTGGCCGTGCCCCCTTGCCTGCCCCGCATCGCCCCNCACCAGCCGCTCCTGGTGCGCTCCAGACCTTTCCCCAGCTTCATTGCCTTTGTCCGGCCCCGGTCCGGCACCTCAGTGTCCTTCCTGAACTGAAGAGCCCTGAACTGAACACGGCGATCCCCAGAAACAAGAAAAAACCCAAACCGGGCAGCCCCAGGAGCGCCCCAAAATCTCCGAAGCCCCCGTGTTGCCTCCCGCGCCGTCCGGGCTCGGTGCCCGCAGGGGGCGCTGCTGGGCGGCCTGGCCCGGCCCGGCTCGGCCCGGCTCGGCTCGGCGCGGCTCGGG
>VXBX01002915.1:1539591-1688542 GCA_013400415.1 Scytalopus superciliaris
ACCTTGGCGGCTGTCCCGGGGCGGCCGCCCCCTGCTCACCGTGCCAAGGAGGTCCCGGCTGCGCTCCCGGAGCGCCGGGGACGGGACGTGGGCAAGGGCTCTGAGAGACGGGGATGGGTCTGGCGGCTGCCCTGGTACCCCTGATGCGGGCACGAGATGGGGGAGCGAGCCCAGCTAATTAGGGCGGGTAATGTACGTGGTGAAAGCTATTCAGCCGAAAGTTCGGGGGACGCTGATAAACGGACTGGCTCAAGAGGGCTTTGCTCTCCGTGCGGCGTCTGCGCTCGGGTCAACATTGCCAGCTGCGTGTCGGCGGGGTGGCAGTGCCTCGGGGAGCTGGGGGAGCCAGGGCCGAACCCTCGGCACGGGTGAGCGGAGTGTTCAGGCAAAGTGCCGAGCTTGCCGGCTACCCACCGGCGCAGAGGGCTGAAACTGCTGTTGCTCTTAAACCCTTCCATGGGATTAAACAGCCTATCGTTATTATTTTTTCCCGAAGAATGATGGAAAGTAAAGCAGCTACTGTGAGTTAGCTGGTAGCGTTTTGCTAAGAAGGGAAAGCTAAATGCATGGAAGATAGGGGAACGAGCCCAGGTCTTCATACTCAGATAAAACGTCTCTCCTTGAAGAGCTGTTCATCTAGGTCGATTGTTTGCGACTCTGTTTAAGTGAGTATGGGTACCCTTTTCCTCCTTGCTTTATCTCCCTTGCTGCCTTTGCCCCTGCTTCGTTCTCCCCGGTCCCCATCACTGCCTCCCGAAGGTAACAATGCAAAGGGGGCTGGTGTGAGAAGCCCATACAGGCTCCCTGCGGGTACCTCTGTTAGGGAGCCAGTGATCCCTGATTGCTCTAAACATGCAAAGAGTAAGCCGGTGGGAGATTGACATTTACCATTACATTAAAAATTGTGAAGATCGAAAAATTAGTAAATATTTCTCGACGGGTCAAGCACTAGAAATATTTATTTATACTATAGGCTTTGGTAGCAAAATAACTTACATGTCAGTTGTTTGCATACAGATTAACTTGCATTAAGGAGGCACTTGGCAGTAACTGAGCTGGATATAATGTGATGCATAAATGCCTTGTTTTGATTTGTGTGTGATTTCATACAGGAATTGTTTTATGCTTGCTACATTCAGTGTAGTGTTTGTGGCTTTTATTGTTTCTCATCCCCAACTTGAAGCAGGGTTGTGGGCTTTTCTGTATCCCCTGCTACATAAACCCTTTACCAGCCTGTCTGTTTCCAATGCAATTAAATATACCCAGCTACTTGTCTCCTATCTCTGCAATCTGTTGTGGAGAGTAGTACAGCCTGTGCTGCCGGAGAGCGGTAGGAGTGAGCTAAGTGTACGCAAACAAGGGTTAACTTATCATTCTGCTTTATTTATCATCCCCTTAATTTCTGGAGAATAAAACCCTATTTTGAGGTACAAAAGGGGGATTATGTAAATGATTCTGAGAACAAAGCACTGTGAGTTTGGAAATCGCTACCTGAGAGGGGATGGGGGAGGGGAGAAACGATGGGACAGGACACAGACACTGAGGAAGTCTTTGCAAGGTGCTGTCTATGAGGTTTATTTGAAGTAGCTTTTGATATGGTACCATATTTTTACTGATACTCATCTCTTTAAGGACAAAGGTAGGTATTTGGCTACTGATCTAACAAATAGAAAGTGTACATTTGGGTCAGGTAAGTAGTTTTTAATTTCTTTATAACAAAGCTTCTATGATAAAGTTTTCTATGGTGTTATCTTGTGTCTTAGTGATAGGAACTGTAACAAACAAGAAAGCAGCTCTAAACTCCTGGCCTTAATTTCTGGATTGTATATTTTTATGCAAAATACATTTATGATACAGTAAACAATGCAAGATATTTAGGAAGATAGTGAAGAGAGGAAGGTGAGCAGCATATCTGCTGTAGAAGTGCAGCTTTCCACATCTGTAAAGCAAAACAGCACAGCAGAGCCTGTACAGGGAACTTGGTAACCAAGTGAGAATTAGTTTCCCATGTTAGGAAAGCCAAGATTTTCAGCTTTTGCTGGGCATTCTCTGTTTCCTAAGTTCACACAAGAAGCACCAGACATAGGACAGAGAATTGCAGCTGGAACTGTGTGCTCTCTGGAGAGTCATACAATGGTAGATGAAGTGAAGCACAACACAGTAGAGACTCATACACAGTGATTGGTCTAATATTTGATTGAAGGGTCTGGAGGAGAAAATATCTAGGCATAATAACGCACATCTTGGTAAAAATATTTGCCAAAATGCCAGCAAGCAGTGCAAAAGGATCTAAGGATCTCTTCTCCTCCACCCCTGTCTGGATTCTGAGATTTGCTGAAAAGACTATTTTGAGACACAGTTGATTTAGCAAATGCTTTCCATAGAGAAGTATTGCATTTTATCATAAGTTATTTATAATTATACTGGCCTTGTTTAAATGCAACTATTACCAAATCCTCTTCAGTCAGTATTGTTAAAGAAGTCATAAGCAGCTGAAATTGGAACAAAAGTAGCAAAGAAGAGCAAAACTTAAGTGTATAGTAATTTGTTTTGTACCTGAACTTGTTACTGCAAAGTCAAACCTGTTGAAACAGTATTTGTTTAGGAAAATAATTGTAATAGATTTTTGTATAATTTACTCTGGCAGTATCCTAATATAACTAGCATCCTTGGGAGCCTGGGAGTGCTGTCACTTTCTGTTGCTGAGTATGCCTTAGATGCTTCACTCGCTGAAAACCTTATTTGTTTATTCTGTCCATTGCTATTATATGGTATCATCTTGCTATTCTGGGTTTTCTAGTGGGGATCTAGGAAGAGGATAAAGTGCAGTGCTTTATCCAAGGTCACCAGAAAGATCTCTAGGGTACAACCAAAGCTGAAACCACTTGACTCCAAAAACTGGGAGGCTTGTGCCGGCCTACCCTGGCAGAGCATTTCAGGACTGTGGATGGCAAAGTCTGTTTTGATTCAGCAGAGGTATCAAAATCAATCTCTGAAAATAGCTTAATTCTAAGAAGCATCTGGTGTAGCAGCAGTTACCAGGCTACTGCTGTTAGTGACATCACTGGTGATTGTGTGCAATCCGCAAAACTAGCAAAAGCATCAGCTGAAAAATTTTCTGGGATTTCCCTCCCAGCCTGCAGTCATAACTCTTAATTTAGATGATGGTGTAACATAGGTTGCTGCTCCTTACATGAGCCTGAGGGCTAGAAACTATTTTGAAACAGCTGCTGCATGGGATGCGAAGCTGGAGGAAAGGTATAACTTGTTCTTCTTTGCACAGCTGTGAGTCTCACTTCATGGGCGTAATCACCAAACACAGGAGAATGACTTCCCTTTGAAATCATAGCTAAAAGTAAACAAGCCTCCACAACACATACTGGACTAATTAGTTTCTCTATTAGATTTTCCTTTTTGAATTTTAACTATTTGATATCTTATCCTAAATGAGTTGGCTTCTGCGTTTATTGTCCCCACAGGGTGCTCTACGTTGGTCTACATGGCAAGATGCTAGGGCTGCCAAAGAGCCAGTTTGGCAGGCAAGGATAGCTCAAAGAGAGATGCTCTGATAGTACTTGTACCCTCTGGCATGTGTTCTCTGCCAAGTTTTGCATGGTGCACATGGAACAACAACCTTTTAAGCCACCTGAGATTTTTTTCAGTCCAAGGCAGGCCTCACAATAATTCTCAAGTTTATATTGCCAGAAAAATTCAGAGGGACCAGATGACTCCCAAGTAATTTGTTTCTGCATTACAGAGTAAGTTAGTGTTACTGAAAAAGATTTAGATTGTGAAGGGGAGGGTGGAAAATAAAGCTTTGTATTAAGCATTCCTGAGCTTGATACAATTTGTTCATGCCAGTATGCTGGGAGGAATCATGATGTGCTGTGCACAGGGAAAACTAGCAGGATGCTGGGCACAGATAAGACATTTAAAAGTAAATTATACTTGACTGTGCTTGGCAGAGTCATGTTCTCAGGATGAATTCATTTTGTCTGGTCTATCAGACTATGGGGATTTTAGGTCCTTTTCTTGCTGATGATGAAAGGTTGTTTTGCTATTGGGATATAATAGTGAGGCTTTAAAGAGGGGAAAAATGGTGACACAAGCTCTGGAAACTATTTATATGAGCTCTGGTGAAATCAAACGGCTCCATGAACAAGACTGAAAATGTTATAGAGATCAGGAGCAAGTGCTTAAGACAGGGGTGCTGTATCATGGTTACAATCTGGACCAGTTCTTTTGTGTTGAATGCTACAAGGTTCAAGTATTTAGCATGGGCACTGAAACTCGACTGTTTCTTCAATGTGTTAAAAAGTTGAGAGACTAGAAGAATCATCTATGCTAAGAGTACTTTTCTCCTTTTCAGATCTCAGACTAAGAAAACATTAGAAGAACACTTGAAAAAAATTGGAAATATTCTTGAAATATAGTTCATAAGATGGATATAAGTTGTAAGTTTCTAAAACAACTGTATTGGGCAAAGTGCTAATCTTGATATGACAGCAGCTTGACTAAATTATCTTCTAGGACTTCCTGAAACATCTGCATCTACCCATCTGTGATATTGCTGGAGTGTGCCCCAAGTATGAGTTAAGTGGCTTACAGGAACAATGGATTTTGTTATTAGTATGCATGTTATTTTAAATAACGTGTATACATAGATGTATCATGTAAAATTGTGTGCATTACCATCAGAATTATTTACAGTAATAATATAAGAAGACAAAGAACTCTGAAGACTCTCCCAGACAAGCTTGCATTTTTCATTGATGAAAGCTCAAGTGTCAGAGTGGCTCATAGCCACCATCTAATCCAAGCAACAAAGTTCAGAGCTGGGTCCACAGCCTTTACCTTTATTCATATGACTAATCCTTTAATGTCAGTAGAGCCAGCAAGATACTGATGCTGAAGCAATGAAAGCCCTCTGGCTTGGTTCAGAAGATATAAGGTGTGCCCTTCACCTGGTGGGAAGGTGGACAAAGTTGGCTTTATTTCACCTTTCTGTATCTTGCGTAAACTGAGAGCTGAGTCACTGTCCCTATAAGATACAGCAGCTTTAAGGTTAAACTGACTAGAGTGGAAGACATAACTGAGTCTGTCAGAACCACAGCGTTCATTTTAGCTGCTCAGCACTTCTAAAAAATCAAATCACAGAAAAGCTGGCCTGTTTTATTGTTCCTATTACATAATAGCAACGTCTTTGGGATTTGAGAGAAGCCATGATCAACATGTCCCTTACATAACAAGTCTAAGATGCTTTAATCCCTGCTGCGCTGCTGCTGACCCTGCTTGGCCAGGAATAGCCTGGAAGTTGTACTGAGCTCCCCACGTTCCCCTCTGGGGCTGCAGAATAGTCATGGAGCAGAGGTCCTTTGCTCTGAGGGGTTTTCTGCCAACTGTGCTTGCGGGTTTGTAATCTTGTTCTTCTAATAGAGTGCAAGTGGAGGGTTGAAGTGGAAGTCCTGCCCTTAAAAAGTCCTGTCTTTCTCCTTGTGGGCAAAGCTGATCCTTTTCCTCTTCTATTTCTTTTTTTCCCAGCTGGGAATGGGTCATCTCATAGTATTGTATCTTTGCTCCTGTGCTTGTTAAAAAAAAAAAAAAAAAAAAAAAAAAAAAAAAAAAAAAAAAAAAAAAAAAGAAGGAAAAAAAGGCATGAAAGGCCAGGTCAGATTTTTGGAGCAGGTCCTTGTAAGCCCTTCTTCTGTCTGTGAGACAGTGCCATGGCCGATGTCTGGAGGGATGTGCTGGGCTTGCCAGGGTGGGTGCTGTGGGGGAAGAGCTGCTACTAGATATCCTTCTGACAATAGCTTTGGTGGGGTGTAGGGGCCTTGTTCTTGCCCTATGATTTCATGTGCTGGGTGTGAAGGTGGTGGACTAGCATGGATGCTTGTGGAGCAGGAGTGATGCTACTGGGAAAAGTCAGCCCCCTGTGTTTGGGGCATGGTGTCTATGCAGAGGGTCTGACTCTTCACTGGAGTTTGTTGTGCTTATGGGTTGTCTTGATTAAAATGGGTGAAACATGGTGGAAGAGCAACTTAGCCCTGCCCAAGGAGTTTGTGGATATTGCTGCGTGTGGGTCCTGCATTGCCAGTTCCATGGCAGAGCACTGTGCTGCCCTGGCTTGGTTGCTCCAGTGTAACTGGGAGCAGTTGAAGAATGATAACACAAAAGGAGCCACATTATGGAATTGTTTGGAGGGGAAGCATTGAGGTAGCTGTGCACAAAGAGACCTATCTAATTAAAACCACAGGGGAATAGAGATGATGGCTAATGAGACTGAACATACAATTTAACTGAGTTATTTGAAAAGAAGCAACCTGCCTTGCTGGGGCATAGATGATAGGAGAAAAAGTAAAATGTACCTGGAATTTCCTATTAAAATATAAATTTAGTGGCAAATAGTGCATGTTTTGCTTCAGGTTACTTTGGATTTGGTATTTTACCACATTTACGTGAAACACATCATTAATGGCGACCATCAGTTGCATGTGAATAGAACATTTTAAAATACTATTTGATTAAATTTCTTTCAGAAAACTCCATTTATATCTTCTATCTGTATCTTCATATATTTTTCAAGTTTTTAATGAAGCTTTTCTCCATTTAGCCTTTACTGCAAGAGGAAAAAGTAACTGTCATGATTTCGCCCTTTTCCTTCACCTGTCCTTCCCCATTCTTTTTTTAACTCCTCCTTTTTTCTCCATCATGCTCTCAGGTCTCATTTGAACTCCACCTGCTCTGCTTGTCCCATGGTCACATCCCTCATCTTGGGCTTCCATGCACTCATATGTCTTAACTCTTCACTCTACTATCTCCTATCTCTTGTTCATCATGATACAAACAAATACACATCACTTATCACACATAAAATAAAAATTTATCAAAAGGGTTTTGTTTGGTTTTTTTTTTTTTTTTCCCTCAAAAAACCTCAAACCAAAACCTTTCCCATGTCTTTTTGTCATCTTATGATCTGGTCAGTCCTGCTTGGGAGAGCCTGTTCTAGTTTCATCTTTGATTCTCAGAAGTTTGGCCTTTTTTATCACCAGTAAAAGCACATCTTATGACTTCTTATCAAATATCAGGATGGGCTTTCTTTCCCTCTCTGCCTTGAACTCTTGTGTTTTGACATGTTGCATTCTTCAATTCACAGTGCTTAGTTCTTGTGATTGCAATATTTTCCTGCTTCTGTGAGGGGCTCTTTCTGCATGTTTTCTGGATGATCTTCCTCACCCTTTCTTTTTTTACCTTTTCCTTCCATACTTTTTTTTGGGTGATGTAATCAGAAGCAAATGCAGCTAAATCTCCCTGAATGACACTACATGACCCATATCCCATCAAAATGTGGCATCGGGACAAGGTGTCAAATAGCACAAAGTCCCTTAAAAACAATGGTCACGGTAAATATATTAAAAAAAACCTGACAAGGCTTAATTGGTTCTTCCCCTTCAGTTTCTCTACCTACATTTGACTTGATTGTTGACTTTAAAGATACTCCAGAGGAAGAGGAACAGAAAATGTGGAGGTCTTGTTTCACAAAGCTTTTGTATACTTTTCCCTTTTGAGAGTAGGTGCATTACTTCATTTCACTCACTACTAACACAGATCAGCTTATCTGTGAGCTAATGCCAGGAAACTTGGACAGGATCCTAATCAGAAGAGCAGGATGTTTAATCTTGAGCACTGTGTTTACAGAAGATTTGGTGGTGTATGCCCTTGTTACCTATTCTAATTCTAATTAGTCTTTTGTTTTGCTTTTTGGTTTTGTTTTTTTTTCTTTTTTTTAAAGGTTTCCACCCTGTGACTGTCTACTAAGGCAAACTATCACCAATGGAAGAAAAGGGTTTTTTCCCAGCATTCTGGGTAAGCTTGTCTTCTGTATTGTTAATGTCTGATTTGGTCTTTTAAATATACTTGCCACCAAAGAACTCTTGTAAAAAGTCTTTGGTTTTTATAGTATTGCTATTCTATCCAAAGAAAACTCCCTTTAATAATTTTTTTAAACAATGGAGATAAAGGTGACTTCAAAGCAGACCCTTAGAGTTTTTTATGGGGGGAAATTTTCAAACAAAACCAGACCTTTGCTTTCCTACAGTTTTTGCTTTGCTTGCTAGGTATAGTATACACTGAAAATATCATTATCTAAACCAATGTACTATACATCTGTAAGCTAAGTCTGGTTACTTTTTGAGCTACTGTAACCATATCTGAAGGTAGTCTTTCATGCTTGGGAAGGCATAACTTTGCCAGTTGAAAGATGACCATGACATAGATCCTGTGAGGTTGCGCTGTAGTGGCATGAGACTGTATTCATTGTGAGCAATGACAATGGCTGTTGAAGCCTCTGGGAGGTCAGCAGTCATGTTTCACCTGGAAAAATGACAGCTATGTCAGCAAGTTGGGGGACAGTATTTGCCCCATGGCTGGGGGCATTGGCCCACCAGTAGAAGCCTGACAATGGTCCTAAAGCCTCAAGGTTATCAAGAAGATGGAAATAGGATAGGTATGCTCTGGAGGGAAGCTCACTTTATGGGGTACTGCCAAACCCTGGAGGAGGTGAGAGAAGCCACAGGCTGCCTCTTCCTAGCCTACCCCCAAGCAGGCTGGTTAGGTGCATCCCTGGCTTGGTCCAGAATTAACCTCTGATGGACCATGTAAAACCAGAATTCTGAGATTGCTTTTCCTGTGATGACCAGGTCCTGACAGGACAAAGTCTTTCTTGCTCTTATGCTATCCCCAGTTTTACAGGAGGCTTGCAGTTGCATTTCTCTGTGCATCAGTAGAGTGTGACTGCCTGCTATGTCCTGCTGCCTGAGCAACTGTGGGGAGGAACAAGCAAAACTGTCCTCGTAGCCCAGCACATGCCTTCCTGCGTATGCATCTCCTGGGACCAGTTCTAATCCTGTTCATTGAGGGATAAAACACAGCTTGGCTGGAGAAGTTCAAACATCAACATGACTTAAGTGTTGCTCTTTCCTTTGGAGAGATTTGGACCTAGTCTGACCTGGAGTCAGAAAGGTCTGGCAAGAGCAGCCAACATCGGGAGAGAGTCAGGACCTCAGCAAAGCCTGGGGGCATGGCTCTAACATGCAGCACTGTACATGGTGAGGAGGCACCCAAGGGGTGGCACTTCTGTGGTAATTGCAGTGGGGCAGAAAGCAGATGGGAGAGAAAGCAAACCCAGGCAATTGGCAAGGACATTCCCACCATCCCAATCCTCAGTGCAGGACATCCTATACCATGTCGGTTTTGCTCTCCAACCCAGACTTGTGGGGCAGACAGGGCTCAGGAAGGTGAAGCAGACATCATCATGGCATGACCCTTTGGTTTCAAGGGGCCTTTGGAGACAGTGCTGTGTGGTAGGAACTGTATGGTCACAGGAACTTGGGGAGGAATATCCCATCCCTTATCCAAGTCAAAAGCTGTTTCTCTGGCAAGTCACAGTCACAAATAATGTGATTTTGGCTGTGAAATGGGTGATTGAACTGCTGTGTTACTGCCTTCTGGGAGGCACGTACGTCCTGGTCACAATCCTGGAGCAGTCAGGCAGCTAAACACCAAATGAGAGAAATCTTGTGTTTATTGGCTCATGGGTGTGCTGTCATGTTCCAGCACTGTTGCCCCACACGAAAGAACAGAGCAATGCACATCTTCTTTTGAGGACATTTGCAGGACACTGAATGATGCAAAGATTGTACAGAAATATTTTTTAATGCATTTCAGATATTGCAAATGACTTGTTTAAAAGCAGTTATAACTATTTGCGCCTTCTCATTACTGGGGTTGTAAGTCTTGTAGCAATTTAAGTGCTTTCTGCAAAACTGGGAGAAGAAAGTTTCCTGGCCTATTCCAGAGTTGTTTACAGGAATGACATTTCCAAAACCCTATGTTTTTCTTCAAATAGAACAAAAGAATGCATTTTGCAGACGTGATGTTAATTTTACCTTTCTTGTACTGATCTGGAACCACTGCATAGGAAGATTATGGGTGTACAAGAGCATAACCCCATTTGCATTTAGTTAGTCACAGCTGTACCTGATGGTAGGCTTACTGACAAGCCATGGAAATACTTTCCTGTGAATAACACTTCCTAAGGAACAGGTCAAAGTGGTCTGTGCAGGAGGCTTTGGAGCAAGAGTTTGATACTGTACTATTTAAGCAAACAACTAGTGAGATGCTTCAAAGATGCATAGGTTTTTCCTGCTTTCAGCTAAAAAAATCAGAAATTCAGGGAAGTGACTTGATAATATTTTAATAGTTACCCAGTAATTTAACACTGGATTACAGTTGAAATCCCATAGAAATACTCAAGACATTTTATACTGTATCAGATGGATTAAACATGATTCACTTATTGCATTAAATTCCTGAGGGATTAATAATGTCTGGGTCATTGTTTCCTAGGCTTATAAATGTAAAGACCAGAAGGGACCACATGAATATCTATTCTTGCCTGCTCAGTGCAGGTCAGAGAAATTCAGAGTATATCAGCAGTAGTCCTTTAGTTTTTCTATATTTAGCATATCTTTTTGAAAGAGATCAAGGTCTTGTTTTAAAGAGTACCAGTAGTAATCAATCCACCATGTCACTGTTAAATTGTTTCAGTAAATAATGAGCTGTGGATTTCAGGACACTCTGTAGCTGTTTTGAGCTTCGAAGTGTTGTACCTCTTTTTTTTTTTTTTTTGTTTTTTCTGCTGGACTGACAAGGAATCTTATCTGATGTTGATTCTCCATTTAGTTATCCATTTAGCTAGTCACTTTTTAAATTCACTTACTATGAGTGATGTTGATGTAGTATGGTGAATCTTTTAATTCAGGATTTTATATATAGCATGACTTTAAATCACTGCATAGTGTGAAATTAGGGCTAGAAATATGCCCTGTCAGCACATACCATTATCAAATGATGATGTAACTGCATACAAATGATGAGATTTACGTGACCAGGCCTATTTTCCATACAGCTGTGTTGATTGGTGTTAATTACGTGACTGTCTTTCAATGCCTTATTGATTGTGTCTCATGATAATTTTTCCCTGCTGTTGCTTACTACTGATGTCAGTCTAACTGTTCAATAGGTGCTTTGGTTATCTCACTTAACCCTTGTAAATACTGCTTTGATATTAAGTCTTTCCAGTCACCAGGAACTTTCAGTGTACCCTGGGTTTTTAAAAGAGTGATTGAATTAAGTTATTGATTCATTGGCCCTCTACTCTTGAATGCAAGGTTTAAACTGAATGGCTATTTAAAGCTCTCTCCAGTTACTGATGTCATGGAGAGTATGTAATTATCACTATAAGGTATGAATAAAGCACCTTGTGTCTTTCTGAATACAGGGTAGTAATAATTGTCTGATAAACTTGTCTTTTCCTGAATCATTTGATAACTTTTGTCTGGAGCTACCAGCTATTGAAGTCATTGCTTAGCAATGTTGTTCCATTTAAGGAGGAGCTCCTATTGTCATAAATCTCACCACAGATTTTTATTAGTTTTTTGCATCCATTGTTTGCTTGCATTTCAGCAATGTTAATTTGTATTCATTGCTATCAGTGTCTTTTCCCCATCTGTTATGTACACTGGGTTTGTTTTACAGGTTTCTCTGCTGCTGCTGTCACTCTCTGTAGCCAGGACTCTTCAACCATAAAAGCTTCCTTTCATGGCTGGAGCACAGTGATTTTTCCTTTTTATTTTTGGCATGTAATAAAGCATCTCTTAGCAGGTCCTTTTTATGTTTGTCTGTGTGACTATTTCCCCCTGCTCAGTTTTGCTTGAGATTCCTTTTAGGTTTGAGAAATGGTCTTTCTAAAATATCCAGACATGTAAATTAGATATTTATTAAGATTACACACTGTTTTCCAGTGGCAAAAGAACATAGAGCATTGCCCTTTGCCTGTAGTGAATAATAATTTTCTAGTTAAACGGTTCACCTGTATCCAGTAGGAGTCCCATGTAATATCAGCTGGACTTGATTTCACTACTCTCTTGTATTAAGCCATGACTAGACTTTCCCAAAGTTACACTGATAAAGTGGTCCTTCCAGAACAAACCCTCTGCTAGAGTAAAATTCAATGTGGCAATATTTTTTATAACTTCATGGATATATGCTTGAGGAATGCCTCATTCTGTTTGCTTATCTCATTTGATATTTTTCTAGGAGATCTCAGGCTCTGTCTCAGCTTGTCATTTGCCAAGATTCCAGATTTCTGCCTTTCTCTTTGCACATGTGGTATTCATGGCTTAATCTTCCCACCCTGTTTTTCATAACTACAGTGTCTTTTAGTGTTTATTTTTTATAGTGTGTTTGTCTGTTACCTTCTTAACCTTTAATTGAATTCAGCTTCCTTTTTGAAAAAGGCAATTCTAATGTTTATTGAAATGGAGCCCAGCCATTGCCATTGGAAGCAAGCTTTCAGGGGAATGCATTGTTTGCCCTTTTAAAAAAGAAGCTATTCAAATACCAGCAGTGTGGTGAAAGCCTTGCTTTCTATTTCTAGCTCTGCAATACACCAATCACAAGTATTTTGGCCATTCGTTTTGACATGGGGAGGCTCTTATTTGCTGGTCAGACATCTGCAGTTGGCAGCTTCCAGTCCATTCATGGCCTTTTGCAAGCCAGTGGTTGCTGCTAGGCTGCTGTGCAGGCAAGGTAAACTTCATGAGTTGGAGTTGCTGCAGTTGGCTGGACAGCAGCTGAGGTCAAAAGCTGATACACTTTCTCTTCTCTCATACTTTGTGAAAAGCTTAGAAATAAAGTCAAACGAAATGGCTGTTATTGAGATAACCAAGTAAATTTTTATTAGAGAAAACAATATATGCTTAGAAACTAAATTCTCGCTAGTTAAAGCAAGTGAGTCGTCAACATGTGATTTTATTTTGTTGCCAGAAATTGCTTGCACGTCTACTCTTGTAGAGGGTTTGTATGGGCAGAGGATGGTTCACATGATGTGATCACACCCAAATGCCTGAAGAAGACCCATATTATCCAGTATTATGCTGGTCTTAGCACAGAAATATTTTGATGGCCAAGTATCATGTGTGGAGAACCTGTAGAATGACTCAGTGCCTGTGTTCAGGTGGGTTATGGAAGTCTTACTCAGCACTGGTGAGGTCGCACCTCAAATCCTGTGTTCAGTTTTGGGCCACTCACTACAAGAAAGACATTGAGGTGCTGGAGCATGTCCAGAGAAGGACTGTGGAGCGGGGGAAGGGACTGGAGCATAAGTCTTATGAGGAGCAGCTGAGGGAGCTGGTGTTGTTTAGCCTGGAGAAAAGAAGGCTCAGATGGGACTGTGTCACTCTCTACAGCTACCTGAAAGGGGTTTGTAACAAAGTGGGAGTTGTTCTTGCAGGTAACAGATGTATATAAACAAGAGCACAGAGGAAATGACCTCAAGTTGTACTAGGGAAGGTTTAGATTGGATATTGGGAAAAGTTGCTTCCCAGAAAGGGTTGTCAAGTGTTGGAAGAGGCTGTCCAGAGAAATGATTGGGTCACTGTCCCTGGAGGGATTTAAGACTTGCAGATGTGGCAAGTAGGGACATGGTTTAGTGGTGGACTTGGCAGTGCTGGGCTGATGTCTGGATTTGATGATTTTAAGGGTGTTTTCCAACCTAAATGAATCTATGATTTTATATCTCTGAAGTTACCGGTTTCTAATCTATAACCACACCATTACTGAATTGTTTCTAAGGAGCAGCATCCCGGTTGGAATCAAGTCCACAGAGCAGGAAATAATTTGTAGGTTTGTAGCTTTGAGACAAGAATGCTTTTCATTCAGCATTGTGTGTCTTGGTATGAGGGTGCCTACTCCACACATCCTTTCAGTACAAAGGATTAGTCAAATAAAATGATGTATATAAACAAGGGTTAAGAAATTATTTGTCTGCAGAGACAGAATAGCAACAACTTTGTAAGCTCCTGTTTTAGCCTGCTTAAATAAATTTACTTGCAAAGAATCTTCTGATATGTTAATTATATTATTCATATTGTTTTTCTGAATTTCAAAACAAAGTCTGACCTTGATTTCAAAGTAAAAGTGCATGAAAGCATGCTGTACTTATTTTTCATAATTAATCATGTATAAGCCAATTTTATGGCAAAACATATAAATGAGATGTCAGAATATTTGTTTGTAAATACTTTGCTTCAAGATGTTAGTGCAATTTGATTCTTAGTTTTAACAAAATCCAGTCTGTCTTCCGGCTTCACTGTAGGATGAAAGCACAACATGCAGTAAATACTGCAGTTAAGTTCTAAATGGATATACCAGAACTGGAATATACTTTTAGTTATTGCGGTGTGTGCACTAAAATAGACAAAAATCTTTCTGTAGTGGCCTAAGGGAGTGCTACTTGTTCCCTCATCCCTATCAGTCACAAGTGGGTAGCTCACCTTGCAGACATGCTAACTTGGTCAGCATCAGTGGTTTCAGGGCTGCAGTGAAGCAAGTATCAGAAGTCTTGTTCAAAGGTGACTGCTGCTCAAACCAAGAAATGCCAATAGGCTCCCCTCTGACATTCAGAGGGGGTGCTGAGCCTGCCTTGGAGGCTGAAGCCAGTGCTTTTCCAGAAGTGACTCCAGATGGGGTTTTCCTCTCCTCAGAAGAGAAGATGGGTTTAGACAGCTATGTCTGCATTCAGAGGAGAGTACATGCACTGATGATCGCCCTTGGTTGACACTGTGACTCAGTGTGTGATGAGGTACGTTAAGCTTGGGGCCAGTGCAGCCTCCCATCCCAGGGGAATATAGAAGGGAGTGGTGCCATGGCAAGTCCTGTTTCACCATGGGACTCCTTCCAGGGTGGGCAGATAGAGACACATGGCCCTTGACCTGGTGCCCAGGCAGACAGACTTCGCTGTACCTGCATGAGGAGCATAAGGGTACTGGGATGCCATGGGGTGAGCTCAGAGGTGCAGGGAAGCCTCTGCCAGTGGGAGTGAGTTTTTACATCCTGTGGGGCTCAGGCTCCTGCTCCTCCAGGGCTTCCGTTACAGAAACCTCTGCCAGAACAACAAGGAGGCAACATTGAAGAAAAATAGATAGACCTATTTGGCTACTAGAGAATGCCCATGAACATCATATATGAGTAATTTTGCATAATGAAGTTTAACAGCTGATGATATGTGCTTATTAAATAGGATTTACTGAATTATATGTGAAGTGTTATGGGATGATATTCTTTTATAGCTCACTTTAGTTGTCACTCTACCTCTGTCCAACAAGTGCTAGCATTTAGTATGTTACATATGCAGTATATTAGGCTTTAGCATTAGTCTGCATTCAGTGCAAGAGGTAGGATTAGTTTGAGTCTTACAGCTCTTCCTCCTAAAGCTGCCAAGTGGTAAAGGATATAGTTCCAATGAGAGAAAACAATTTAAACTTCCTCAGTGAACCAGTTTTGAGAGAGTTTTTCTCAAATGTGGAGTTTCACACTGAAACAGGGTGATTAAAAGCCTATGGGGGAATCAAGCATGGGAATGGTTTTAAGGAAGATCAAGGGACTGAATGCAATTTTTTCTTCAAATGATAATTAAAGAAACAGCATCCTAATTAGCATAATACAGTAAATGATAAAAAGAATTGGACAGATGCCTAATTTTGAAATGCTTCTTAATTTACAAGTACACATTTTAAAAAGAGAGTAATTGAGGTCTGTTCTTTCTAGCTGTCTGCCTGAATCATCAAAACTCCTGCTTATATAACTTACTGTCTCAAAGATGGACAAAATACACAAAAATTAGTTATGCATATTCCAGAACACCATCCATATAATGTCTTTTGCATATGTATAGATGCTAGAACATCTACAATACTTCAGATCTTCTGAGATTGGATACCTACCATGAAAAAGTACACATTTGAGCAGACCTCCTCAACTGGGGTCATATGCAGTCCCAAAGTAGTCCAAAAGAAGCTACCATAAAAATGAAATGCTCTTATTTTTGATTCTTGACTTAATTATCCATAAGGTGATTGCTCGGAGCTTTTTCACATGTTGAACCACAGAGAAATGTGTTCACAATTCCCATCAAATTTAGTTTTTGAGGAGAATTTTTCTGAATTCTTGCAAAAATTACTTTCTGGTTTTAATGAATTGTGAATCAAATGTGGCAAGCAGGTAACATTCACCTTTGGTGCTTCCATGACTTGCCTGTATTCTGTTCTTGTCCAGTATAAGCTGTAATGGTGTAGTTTCTGTTTCTCTTTAAAATCATCCTAGTTCTGATCTTTTACTGTCATATCTATAGGCTCCCAAAGATTTTAGAAATGAACCAAGGCCTTGTGAAGTCTCAGAATTACGTTGCCACCTGCAAATGTGGGGAGGCTTATTAGACTGTGTCTAGAGTGCTGAACAGGAGCCAGGGTATGTGGCAGGGAATGACCTACCCTGTTCTGCGTGCCCTCCTCTATGCTGAGAGTTGTTCTGCATGACTCAGTGCTCAGCTTCAGATCTCCTCTGGGACCCACGGTGCTCCATACAACATAGTTGTTGCTCTGTGTGCATTTTTATTTTTTCCTGTTCAAACCTTGTGAAATATGGTGATCACCAAAATACTTTTTATACTGTGAAACTGAGGATATGTGCTATGGGCACATGGGGTCCAGCAGTAAGGCATGTGAGGAGTGCTAAAACTCACTGGGCTGGTGGTGGAAAACTGTGTGGGGAGCCAGACCTGATTTTATCTTGTCCATGCTGCTCTTGAGAGTGGTGTGAGTGGTCCCCCAGATCACTCTGGGATGTTGCAAGACTGTTTAAAAAAATGGCCTTAATTAAGGGGCAGTCCTTTGTCTGGTATTGCTAAAGTGTGCACCTCCTAGAAGACTGGAGTGAGAATCACACTTTTTATAAAGTTAAGATTACTGAGGAGGAAGTTTTTTTTTATTTAAAGAGTGAAAATGGTTTCTCATTGGGAACTGACTTTTGAGTTATTCCACTTACAGCCTCAATGCATGGTAGAGGCTGGCTGCAAATGGATGTAATTTTCTAGCTGCAAGTAGGACTTTTCTCAAGTCCTAATTTTTTTTCTCTGATGGAGAGATAGGAGCCACCACTCTGTGAACAGGCTGTGGCAGCCAGAGACTGAGAAGTAGAATGGGGTAGGCAGTCTCTACCAAAACAGTATTCTGCTCCTTTGAAACTTACATGGGAGTACAAATCCTAATTTAATGTTAGATAAGGAAAAATCATCAGCTGATGAGTAACTTGACAGGTCACTTCAGAAAGTCAGACCTACTGTTAATAGCATTAACTTTGTTGCAGGCTGGCTTTGCTTGACATTAAGACTGTTAAGAAATAAGGTGGATGATTTAGTGCTTTACAGTAAATATTCATACTGCTCAGAAGATGCTATGACAGGTAACTTGTTCAGTTTCCATCTTAACCTTTGAAGTAATTTGAAGTCAAAGACCTGCACACTTGATTTTTTTTCTAGTGCCTTAACACCTTGAGCTGAACCTGATCCCTTTATCTCCTGCTAGTCTCTCATATATGCTGAAGTAGTAACGGTGAGGCCGGTGAGTTCTAGAGCTATAAAAGGCAGCACTATTGATCTTGCTGATGCAAGTTCAAAGCACTATATGGAAATACATATGATAGTTCTAGAGAAGGAATCAATGGTGTGGTACGTGCTAGGGTGTGCATTTTTGAGGCAATGCTGTATCTCGTTCAGAACTGTACTTGCCACCACTGAGTTGCTAACACCAAGACACGAGCATCATCGCTGTTAACTGGTCTGAACGCTGCTGGCACTTCAGCTGTTCAAAATCCAGTATTGCAGTCTGTAGGGCTCTGCAGACTTTCTCAGGGTTTTCCTTGTGTGCATCCCTGTTCTGTGCTTGATGATCCTGTGGCTGCTTGGTTGGACACGTGGTGCAGGATGAAGGGTGACCCTTCCTCATCCAGTTCAAGGATTTTGGGATTCAAGAGTCTTTTGCTGGCATGACATCTGTGGTTTTTTTATCAGTTAGAAAGATGGGGACAGGACAGCATGGAGGTGTGTTGTTCTGTGGGGTTGGATCTAGTGAGGGTGCATTTCTGGGCCTGTGGATTCAGTTTTTCCCCAGATTCCACCGTGTTACCTAGTCTGCGCTCATGGAAAGCTTGTAAAAACTTGTGTGGGCTATACGGATCAAATCTGATACAATCTTCCTTTCTTTCTATTTATCCTAGTAGATTATAATGTTATTCATTACAGTCCTACTAATTTTTCTTGCAGGTCTCCTGATATTTCATGATTTATTTTAATGCCTGATTTGCATACATGTTATTTATACATATGTGTATAAGCTTTTTCTAATACCTACAGTCTGAGGGGGAAAAAGCTAGAAAAAGCAATGCAACTGCCCTCAAAGTCTGAACTAACAATTGACAAATAAATGTATTGTAACTTAATTTTGATGAGGGTTTGGAGGAGTGGCTCATTTTTTAATTGCAGGGTTTTTCAGTGTTAAATTTGTTCTACTCTTATTTATTTTGCTTACTGTTACAGGTAAATAAATATAGGCTTAATTATTTTTCCTGCTGGAAGTACATAGGAATGTAGCCTGGCATTTATATCTTTCTAGCATTCGCATAACTCCTGTCAGATTTCGTCTGTTTACATTTGAGCTGTAGTTACAGACCTGTCTGTGTTCTGCTCTTGGGATCTATCACTACAGTAGCTAGGAGGTTTCTCAGAAGCATCAGCAATGATTCTCCTTTTCCTCTCTTAAGGAAGGGGTTTAATTTTTTTCTGCAACGCTTAATTCTTATTATATTACCAAATACTGGGATACAACCCTTCCTATTAGTTTTGACTTTCTGAAAAAGAAAAACTATCCAGGAATTTATTGTAAGCCTTTTGTCCACCCAAATATTACACAGGGTATGAACAGTTATCACATATAAATGTGACTCTGAAGGAGAGATTCAGGCTGCTTCTTGCTCAAGTGAGTTTAACTCTTAAGGAAGGAAGAGGAAGTGTTTGCTGGCATAACAAACCATTAAAAAATAAATGTAGGAAACTTGGAGCCTGTCCTCCATTTTTTTGATTTACAAGAGCATTCTTCTGTCTGCCCCCAATGCTGCTTAAAATTGATTCCTGTAAATTTCAGGGCTTTATTAATTTGACTGACATTAAAATGCTGTTTCTATGGAGTCAAAAGCATGCTTTGCGTGCTGGTTCCATAAAAAGTAGAAGAAAAGTAAATAATGATTCCCCTTTTGAATATGAGGAAAGATCAAGAATATACTCAAAGCCTTTATTTAAAAACAAATAAAAAAACATTTCCTAAATCCTCCTGAAGAGTATTTTTATTAGACATTTGTCTGTTAGGGATTTTCTGAACAAAGGAGGCTGGAATATAAGTGTATAGCGGACTTTAGAAGGAGTATTTTTCTCAGTTTTCACTCATTAAGGTAATATAAATATTTCATATATTTAGGGGTATATGCTACTTCTAGATCAGAATAGAACATACGTAATTGTGAGTTTACCACAGTCTTTAGAGAAACACACATCATTCTATTTTTGTAGTGAATACATGTTCCACTCTTAGTAAATTTCAAAGACTACTTTGCTAAAATTCCCTGGGCAATTGGCATGGCATCTGCTAATTTAATTCCCATGCAGTACTGCAATAGGATATAAATTAGAACTCTGGGGACTACTGATAGTACTCAGTGAAGATAAACTTTGAAGGATATGAAAGGATTGCTTTGCTTATACTGCAATGGGTGATGGAGAGGTAGAAGAAAGTTTAGAGGAGCAGATGAAGAAGCTTGAGCTCTTCTTCCATACTCCAAATATATCATACAAATGATTGAGAATAAACTTGCTGTGACAGTGAGTGAAAATAGTTGTTTACTGTCACCACCTTCTGCACCCCAAAGGACAGCAACCAGGTTCTTTTTTTTTAAGTCTCTATTCTGGTCTCCCTCCTTTTATCCATTCCCTCACCCTCTACTATAAATTCCTGGCTTGATTCCCTTATCCATCTCAGTTATTTTACCATCAGTAAAAATCTCCTTGATCTGTTGTTTTTCTGATTCCCCATCTTCCTTCACCTGGGTAAAAGGCAAGAGGACTATGAGGAGGGTTAGGAAAAATCATGTTGCCAAAAGACTCATCTCCTAACTAGAAGAGAACAGGACACAAATTACAGTGGACCATGTATAGATACATACTGAGATGCTTTGAAAATAATGTTTTGATTCAGTTAGGAGAAAATTTTGATATTGCTTAACTGACTTGCAATTGTGTTAGGTGGCATTATAGCCATGCAAATCTGGAAAAAGGCAAAAGGGAAAGCTTATCTACTGATAAAGAAAGGAAGAAGGAAACAGAAAAATTACTCTTCTGGGTTTTTTACCACTACTGGTGGGTCTCTTCAAACTTTGCCACACCTGACACATTTTCTTCCTCAACTTTTTCAGCTTTTTTTCTTGAAAAAAGTAAATTATCTTGGATTTATATTTCTGCTGTACTTTACATGAAAAACATTTTATTTGGAAACATGTTGATATTTTTTGCCAAGCTATTACTTTATAAATTCATCTCCTCTTCCCCATCTCTGGGTGGCGGTTTTCTTTTTAGCTCCTGGATGTGACTGACCTGGTTTTAGCACCTCTCATAGTTGCAGTTACCACTGCTAGGTCAACTCTTTCCAAGACTACATACTTGATGTTCTGCCATGCCATTCTGCACCTTATTCTGTTTTTTCTGCAGTATTCCAGAGATGTAGCTAAAACAGCTATTTTCCTCCTTTTTTTTTCCTGCACATTTTTCCGTGCAGGGAGAACAGCTGATTACTTGCTATCCACTCCCATACCAGGGAGTTATCTACACATCATTCTACTTCAAATCCTGACACTTTTCCTGTAACACCCTCTAGGTGTTCAGTGCTGCACTTCTGATGCAACTGCTTCCCCATCACAAGTGTGTACACCACCCTCCTGGCTGACCTTCCCTGCTGCATCATCTTCCACCCTGACATCCTCTGCTGCATCTCATCCATGGCTGAGACAGAAGAAAGCCCTGAATGCCCTTCATATCTTTACCTGATCCTTGGCCCGTTTGATATCTTGCTCATGAATCACTTGTCAGTGCCTCTAACAGCATGATTATGTTTGTGTTACACTTCACTGCTTTTATCTCCAGAGATTGTCCATTGGTGAAGCTGGGTGGGGATGCTGGTAAAAATAGTCTTGCTGTGTAATAAGTTTTTTGTGCTGGATCAGTAGTGGTGGGTCAGTTCAAGTCTTGTTTTATTGCTTTGTTTGGGGTTTTTTTTTCCTAATTTTGAAGAAAATCACTAGCAAGAAAGTTAAAATTTCAGCTTTCTGCCATTTGACAAACCTTTTCTGAAAATTAATAATCTCTTCTCAAAGATGAACAGTTTATAAGTGAACTCTATGGGTTGACTTCAGCATTTTGGACTTTCATGATTAAGTATATCTCAACAGAATATTGGTCATGAATGAGCAAGAAAACTCCTGAGGTTTGAATGTCTCCTCTCACTTTGTACTGAGTCAGTTCCAGCAACTCTACCACAGTGTGACATCTGAGTTATACAATGTTCAGTTATGGATACCTGATTTACTGGGGCAGGGTCTTTTATGTGACACTTTGAAATTGTATATTTTAATATGTGCTGACTGAAAGAGAAGTTTTAAATTGAAAAAAGAGTGATGCATAATGATGCTCATCTGAGAATGGAGGCTTGTCAAGAGTCTCTGGCTTCACTAAGCATTTGGATGAATCAGACCACTTCAGACAGGTCTGATGGCTCTTGCTATCAATTTTGCATGTGTAGGGTAGGTTGTTGGACATCCTGCAACAACCAGCCTTCTCCTCTAAAATCTCTGAAAGGTGTTATAATGGGTATCATGTCTCCATCACATCATCCTGTCCTCATCAGTGAGAACAGAAATTCTTCCTGGGTCTTGCAGGCACTGCTTCAGATGCATTTCTTTTCCTTCTCTTTTCTTTTACAGTTCTTCTGCTTTTTCTTACTAGCCTCAAAGGACAATGTAACTTGACTGGGATAGTTTTCATGTGTTTACAAGTTCCATTAAAATTTCAGTGGATTGAAACCATTGAATCTTCATTGGTTTATTGTATTGAAAACAGTCTGTGCCTGCAGGACTATAAAACCTCCAGGTTGTATTTCATAATACACCAGATTTTATTTAATTTTTGTAAATATTATTAAAGGAGTTTGGATTTTGCCTTAAATTGTTAGCTTATAGTGCTGCAAGCTGCATTGAAATAGTGTGGTGCTACTGTAACAGTCCACCTGGCTTATGCCACACTCTTGGAGTAGACCAACTGGAGTTACAAAAACTTATCACCTCTTGATCCAAGGGAAGAATGAATTGCACCAATTCTGAAAAAATGCACCTGTAAATCACTGGTAGAACAATATCCTGAGGAAAATTCTGCAGCACATAATGGAATTGATACTCCTGGAATCTGGTGTATTGAGTGTAAGGATCTGTCACAGCTGGAGCTCCCCTTTGCAGAATGTTTGGTTGTTTACACATGACTTGAGGGCATCACTAGGAGGATCCATTACTGAGTATCTTCTCAAGTGCACTAGAATAATTCTTCTGAGTTGACATCTCACCTTTACTCTAAGAGAGTGATTCTGTATGAAAGGATGGAGCAATGCAGAGGTTCCTCTTTGCCTTTAATTACCCCAGATTGTTAATAGCCACTCTTCTCTAGAGAATGTGGTTGTCTCCACTTGTAGTAAGTTTGGCTTTTCTGATTATCTACAAGCCTTTCTGCAGGCCCCATTTCCTTTATCCAACCCCACAGTCCTTAAGGGAATGGCTCATCTTTCTTATAAGAGAAAATAAGTGTAGGCACTTCATGAAAATAAGGTCAAAGAGTTTATGCCACCTCATGTTGTTGCTGTAATAAAAGAACATGTGCTCTATGAAATATCTCTAGAGAACAGATCTGTTTTTTCTCTGCGGAGAATTTGGCTTCCCACAGATCTAGTGAATCTCGCCCATTCATGCTGCTTATTTACTTTTATACTCTAAGAGTTCATGTTGAGAGTTCTATTCTGAGAGGCCAGAGAAAATTGCTTGGGATATGGAGAGGGATGAATATAAAAACATCTCTGGTTAATGCAATATGTAATCCTCTTATTTGATATCAATTATAAGCTGATCATTGATCTGTGTGTACTATGGTCCTTTTTGTAGTCAGAATATTCTGTCAGCACAGTGTCTAGTGCCTCCCTTCCCAATTGCATGAATGCTTCTTATTTACACAGCTTAAACTTTCTATTCTTGCTACTAGAATCATTCAGGAGACTGGCTGCTGGCAGGGCTGGGCTCTGCAGACTGCAGGAGGGTGCTCTGAATGACACACATCATTAGACAGGTTCTGGCCCTGGCTGCTGGGAATTGTGTAGGAATAACATTACAAATATCTGGCTCACTAAGGCTGAAAACCACAGAACTGAGCCAGGTGCAGTAGTTCACGGTTAGTGTTAAGAGTGTCTTTGGGCATGATCTTAAGCCGCAATAGATGTAGGGAGTAAAATGAAATCTATTAGCAAAGTTAAAGGTCTGTCATAGCTAATTGTTCAAGAGAATTGTTAGCAGTTTCAGCTGCATCTTAGGATGGTACTTATCTCTTGTTGTCATACATAATTTAATGAAACAATCAGTATGGTATGACTGCAAATGTGGTTTAAAGTTAAGTGGAAATATAGAAGGGAAGGCATGAAGCTGAGGTTAGAGAGACCAGACTAAGAAGAATGATTAGGTGAGAAAACCAGAAGAAGTCAAAGGGATGAGTGGACAGAAATAAAACTTGGAGGGATGATGAGGAAGTAAACTCCAGGAACACAAAAAAAGCTTTCAAAGAGGAAGGTGAAATGGTCTGCACTATGTTAGAAACAGATAAAGCCTGTGTTGAGCAGTATCTCAATGATGTTTGTTGTAGACTCAGAAGGAGAGCTGGAAGGTATCTTGAGACATCATCTCTTACATGGGCATACTTTAAAATGCTCCTGGCCCACTTTCACATACACTGATGAGAATGCATGGCACTCATTAATTGCATGGGTACTCTTTTAGACTGGCTCTGTTCAGGCATCTGGAAATATTTAATTGATATGAAGCATGACTGGAGGTTGAATCCAGGTACTAGAATAGTCCCCTCAATACAAGCAACTTGGTAAATTGCCATGTATGTACATCATATACCAGTATACAGTGGGAAAACCAATCCTTCAGGAGAAAATCTGTGGCGCTGAGAATAATTTAATCTTCAAGAGCAATATAAGTGAAGTTGGTTTTGTTGATGAACATTTTGGATTTTAGCATTCACAGAATTGGCAATGGAAGATAGACAGAAGGACATTAGTAATTAGAGCCTTTCATTCAGTGTTTAGAAGTTTGGGTCCTCATCAGAGATCTGTGCTTGGTGTGATTCATGGTGATTTACCAGGTTGATGGACATCCCTATGCTTCTGTTTCCCTCGCCGTTGGCTTGAATTATTGGTCCTTAAAACTAGAGCTAAAACAAAGAAGTCTTATGCTTGTAAATATAAGAGTTCTTGTGTGTAGTTACCAGTATTTATAAAGCTTTTCTTGTATACAACATGTGCTATCATGTCCAAATAAGAGTATCAGCAAAAATAGGGGCAGGAAGAATAAGCTGTTTCTGAACTGTCTGGAATGCTTCCACTGTTCAGTCATTTTTAGAGATCTTTCTTATGAGCACAAGGAGCTCCACCCTACTTTCTAAGACAAAAGCAATGGGACATTCTCTAAATTTAGATTCTGCCTAAACAGAATTGATTCAGGAAAAAAAAATTGTTTTCACATAAAGAACTGTAGTATTCATCACCAGTTACATGTGCATGAACCACTGTACACAAAAAATTAGTAGAATTTAAAACAATGACATTTTTGGAGGTTTCAAGACTACAGAATTACGCTAATTATGACAAAACTAGCAGAAGAACTATTGAAGCTTGGTTTCTCTTGGGCTTTTGTCTCATGATTAGTTCTCTTTTTGACTGAGATATACTAAACCCTTATGTATCAGGGAAGCTGCATGCAGGGGAGCCCTTAGTGATGCTGGAATTGCTGCAGAAACATCAATCACAGCTGCACCTTGTTAGGCAATAGACAGACACCACGGGAGAGAAACCTGGATGAAGAGATAAATTCCTTGGTGTCTCATAAAATAGTTTTATACAGTTGCAGCTTTCCCATCATTAAGAGCGAGCTTTTCCATGAAGACTTTCTGCTGTCATGTGAAGTTAAAGCTACTTTACAGCCTTTTCTTAGCTCTACTCCTTGACCACCAACTTGTACAAAACTTACGGAAACTTCATGCTTCCATTGAAGTTGCTTGAAACTGGCCAGAAAGTTAAAAAGCAGATAGGTCATGCATATAAACTCTGGTAATTTAGGATGTACTTAGAGGGACATAAGCCCTGCTCAGCAATAACTAAAACATCCTGAAATTTCAGCACAAATCCAAAAGCAGCCCCCTAGGAGCTACTGTGAAGAAAATTAACTCCATCCCAACCCAAACCAGCACATTGTGACACATGAGTTCTTTGTACATAAAGAAAGCATTTTAGTTTTTTATTTCTAGTGTTGCTGCATCTGTTCTTGTGAGCTGCTTGGGTGCTCTTCTTGTGTCTGATTTTGTACCTAAATAGTTCTTGGGAATATCCCTTTTTGGTTACAACAGTTTTTAGGGCTTTTTTTTGGCTCTTGCTGGCTTGACTGAGGAATGCTGGTATCTGTCACTAGTTTCTTTCCTAGAGGCAGACTGAGTGTCCTCTCTTTTGGTGACTCAGTGGTCTTTGTGCAAGAGTGATGTACATAATAATTCAGGTGGAAGAGTGTCCTCTTAAAACTGTACTGGCAAATAAGCTGTATGTCTATGGTTGCCTATAAGGAGATTCCCAAATAGTTTCCAAAAGTATTTCTTCTTAGTAGAAAAAAGAGCTTAAGACAAGTTTTTCACTTGTTGCTGGTGAGGAAGATGAGGCATCCAAGTTTTTAGCTGTGAAAGTAGTCAGGAACCAGATCGTAGTAAAATGATAAACAGATATTTAAGGACTCTTTGCAAATAAAATAGTTAATTCAGTTCTTTGCAAATTAAAAATGAGACACTAAATTTTATTAATTATATACCTTAAAAACTGGACTCCAGTTCACTTTTAATTCAACAAATGTAGATGTTAAATCTCAGATTAATATTGTGGAGCAGGGAGGCATATTGTGTTTGCTATTTGGCATTTGTTTTAACCAGAAATAGCCCTAAAAGACTTAAATTCAGTTAAAGGAAGCCCATCTGTTACTGTTCTTGTTTCCTTACCCATCATTTAAATGGTAAACATCAAACTGTAAATACTTGACTGTGTTCTCCCCTTTGACAAAGAAAACATGATAACTGTTCCCCTTATTGTGAAAGTAGTTCAAAATACACACAAAGGCAGGTCTGAAATTATCAGCTGCTTGAGACAAAATAGTTATTTCAGTCAACTGTCAAAAATTCCCCACCTAGCTTCTGGTCACATTTGCCCTCTTTTCAAACTTCTCCATTAATTTGAAAGGAGGTAACTCTAGCTGACAGGAATATTTTAAAAAGGAAGAGTTTACACCCTGTAAATTTTTCAAACATGCTTTTTATTTTAATGGTCCCCATCTACTTTTCTTAATGAGTTTGAAAAGCTTTAATTTAAACTTCAGTGGGTGCTCTGGTGCTCTAGTACTACCAAAACACTGTCATGCAACATTGATTCCTGTCTAACAAGACAACATAATCAGAAAAATATGCAGTAATTTTTATAACAATAATGGTTTCCTTCATTGAGAACAGCATATAAATGTGCCTGAAGACTGTTTCTGGGCACAAATTGTTCAAAGCTAGCCCTTGCTGTTGCTTCTGCTTGCATCAAATTTAAGTTTTTCTTGTATCTCTGCTGTCACTTGTAAGTTTTATCTTTCTGGACTTAACATTTTCCTTTTTCAGCTGTATCTCAAAAGCCATTTATTTTAGGTTCCTGAGTTTTCCTACCATGACAAACATACTATTTTCACTGATTTTCCAGAGTAGTCAAGACAAATGAAGGGGGATGAAAAAATAATAGTGTCAAGTTGAAGAACCACAGTATTATGTTAAGCTGCAAGTTTGTCTCTTTTAGCAAAGAAGCTAGACCCTGAGGAGAGCCTGTCTGTCTGCACTGGGGAACTGCTGGAGCGGTCCCTGGCCTGAATTTGACCCCTGCCAGCCAGCTTTCTCCCAGTGGGTTCCCAGACCTGTTTTGGGAGTTTAGAGTGTTAGGACATGTTCCCATTAGACCATCCCCATGTAGTCACCCATTTCAGTCCTGTCTTGGAAGGTGGTCTCATCCCTGGGAAGCTACTTGGGACAGCTGTAGCCTATGAGGTTTCCTCAAGCAGCCTGAGCTTGTAGTGGTGACAGCTGGTGGGCAAGGCAGCAGCTCTCCTGTTATACCAGTGTTCAATCCTATGCCTGTATGTGCCTGTTCCCTAGGTCAATGTAGTGGTGGCATGGGAGGTGCTACGGTGGCATGGGAGGTGCTGTGGTGGCATGGCTCCCATCTGCCCTGACACTGTACTAGTGGCCCTTTGTCCCCTTGCTCTCAGGAATGTCTCTCACCTCGTGCTGGACACATGACCATGGTTCAATGGGTGAAGTAATGTACCACTGGAGCAGCTCTGCAGCAGTTGCAAGGGAGTAAACACCAAGGGAATTACAACATATATCAGAATGTGACATTTGTCAGGCTCAGAAGATTAAGATAATCACAGAATCACAGAATATGTCAAGTTGGAAGAAACCTACAAGGGTCATCAAGTCCAACCTGCAGCCCTACACATGACCATCCCCAACAGTCACACCATGTGCCCAAGAACATCATTCAAATGCTTCTTGTACTCTGTCAGGCTTGGTGCTATGACCGCTTCCCTGGGGAACCTGTTCCAGTGTCCAACCACCCTCTGGGTGAAGAACCTGTTTCTAATATTCCACCTAAACCTCCCCTGACACAACTTCAGGCCATTCTCTTGGGTCCTCTCACTGGTTAACACAGAGAGGAGATCAGTGTCTGCCCCTCCTCTTCCCCTCAGGAAGAAATTCTAGGCTGTGATGAGGTCTCCCTTCAGTCTCCTCCAGGCTGGACAGACCAAGTGACCTCAGCTGCTCCACATATACCTTCCCCTCAAGGCCCTTCACCATCCTTATTGCCCTCCTTTGGACACTCTCTAAGAGCTTGATATCTTTCTCATATTGCAGCAGCTCAAATTGCCAACAATATCCAAGGTGAGGCCGCCCCAGTGCAGAGCAGAGCGGGACAATCCCCTCCCTTTGCCTGGCTGGCAATGCTGTGCCTGATACCCCCCAGGACACAGCTGGCCCTCCTGGCTGCCAGGGCACTGCTGACTCACATTTAACTTGCCATCCACCAGCACCCCCAGGTCTCTTTCCATGGCACTGTTTTCCAGCATCTCATTTCCCAGTCTGTATGAACATCCAGGGTTGCCCCGTTCCAGGTGCAGAAGCCGGCACTTTCCCTTCTTGAAATCCACGTAGTTGGTGATTGCCCAGCTCTCTGAGTTGTCAAGGTCTCTCTGTGGGGCCTCCCTACCTTCAAAGGAGTCAACAGCTCCTTCCAATTTTGTGTCATCTCTAAACTTGCTCAGTATCCCTTTCACTCCTGCATCCAAGTAATTTATGAAGATGTTGAATAGCACAGGGCCCAAGATGGAGCCCTTTGGAACCCCACTATTGACAGGTCACCAGTCTGATGTCACCCCATTCACTGTTACCCTCTGTGCTCGACCCATGAGCCAATTGCAAGATGTGTTTATCCATCTGTATGCTGGACAGTTTGCCCAGAAGGATCCTGTGAGAGGCAGTATCAAAAGCTTTACTGAAAAGATTGCATGAACTGGCTTCGCTTGATCAGCTAGGTGGGTTACTTTGTCATAGATGGAAATCAAGCTTGATAAGCAGGATTTTCCCCTCATAAAGTTGTGCTGGCTGTGACCAGTGACTATTGTGTTTCAATATCTCTGATCTGCTCCATAACTTTAACAGGCATTGAATGAGACTGACAGGCCTGTAGTTTCTGGGGTCTTCCTTCTTGCCCTTCTTGAAAATCAGGACAACGTTTGCTAGCTTCCAGTCAGCTGGGACCTCTTTGGATTCCCAAGACTGTCAAAAATCATCCTGAGAGGTTTTGCAATGAGAGCAGCCAGTTCTTCGAGGATTCTGGGATGAGTCCCATCAGGCCCTATAGATTTGTAGTGATCCAGCTGGAGGAGCAGATCCCACACAATTTCCTTTAAAAGGGAGTTAGTGTTGGTTTGTGATTTATTTTCTTAATTTTTTTTCTCAGTGTTTTTTTAAACACTGAGTTTTTCATTTGTGTCTCATCATTCTTCTCTTTCCTCTTCTCATGACATCTCTTTCTTCCCATGCCTGCTCCCTTCTTCCATTTTGGTCCCACATCCCAGGCTCTCTGCCCCACTTGTGAATTCTGCTTTATCACATAATTTCCCTTATCTGTGACCTGGGGGCCTTCTCTTCTCAGGTGCAGACCTTGTCATGCCTTCACCACCCTTGCTCCCCACCAGTGAAACCACAGCAGTGATGCTCATGACTCTCCATTTTCTTTACTTCCCTCCATGTCTTTTTTTCCACCTTTTTTTTCTCAGATTGAGCAGGATTGACTCTCCTCCCAGACTGCCATCTCTGGCTGAGGTCAGTGTCCTTCCCCATCTCAACCCTTTTCAAACCGTGGAGTTTCTCAGGGTGGTCCCATTATACTGACAACCAAAGATTTGGGTTCCTGGGGATTGATACTGCACAGAATAGAGGAGGCACTTGCTAATCTTTTCCTGCTCAAGCAGCTTTAAAAAGCAGGATTTTTAATCCTTCTTGTTCCCCAGCGCAGGTACAGTCAGGTGAGACTGTTTTCCAATTTTAGAAGAAAATTAGACTTTGTTGCCGTACAGAGAGGGAGGGGGAAACAAAGGGTTATTAAGTGGTGGCAGCTGAGCAAAACTGTTTTGTATTTTTGCAGCTGAGTTGCGTAAGTGCCAGGTGACACCTCTGTGCTTGTCTCTTTGTGGGCTGGTAAGAGCAGTAGGGAGAACTGCATGAGGCTGCTCAGGGGGGAAAAAATGAGGTGGCTGCCCAGATACTCCGAGTTGGTGCTTTGGCAGTATTTTCTGAGCCATAGTTACTGGATTTTCCTGCTGGCACAGGGGGATCTGTGAGCTGCAGCTTCCTGGCAGGATTCTGGGAACAGCACCAAAAACCCCGACAGGCAGCAAGCAGGTTTTGTGCTCTGAGTCAGAAGCAGGCTGAGAAGATGCAGCCCTCAAAGCACATACCCAAGATGGGGAAGGGAATCTGTGCGAGGAGGATATTTCCAGTGTGAGGTTCAGAGCTTGGGGGGACCCTCTGCTGCCAGCACTCTTGGTGAGTCTGCGGGTCAGCTGCTGGTTTTGGTGCAATCACGGGAGAAGGGAGATTGCTGCCTTTCACCATTGCTACCCTGAGCCAGCTCATCCTTCTAGCTATTTCTGTCTATGCTTATCTATAGCATCATCCCCCTTGTGCCTCTGTACCTGCCAAGCATTCAAAACAGGCACTGCTGTGGCAGCCTCCTTCTTTCTCTCCAGCCTGGAGGATAAATGTCTGGATTGCTTTTTTTTAATTGTTTCTTTGCATCAAGAATTTTCAGTGGGAAAGCTAAGCTGGAGAAATGCTTTCAGCAGTGGGTGGCCAGGTTGGCAGATCCCTGCTTGTTGTTAGCCCCTAGGGAGGTCCTGCAGCCTGGCCCTTGCCGTGCTCACTTGCTGCTCTGGGCATCGTCGCTCCCTTTGAAAGCAATGGTTTCCCGGAGTGAGATGTGGTCTTGGGTTAAAAAAGACAAAGTTTGGATGCGAGAGAGAAGACCTGGATCTGACTTGCCCTCAAGGGGATCCAGAACAGAAAGCTGAGTGCTTGGGTGAGTTCACAGCAGCCGGCTTGTCCAGTGCAGAACACTGTCCTCTCCTTTATTGTACACTGAATTATTCAATGTAAAAATAACAGTATCAGAAATTCTAGTATCTATATACTATATGCTGTTTGTATGCTGTATGTGTTGTTTTGTTTAATTTGAGCTGTGAAGTAGACTGTTCTCTGTGTTTAGTGCATCTTAATGTGGCTTGCGGCTTTGTTCCCAGCTGTCAATTTCAGTGTCTGCATCTGGAGATGTGCAAATACATGCAAGTGTGCAAAACTTATGTCCTGCTTTTGCATCTCTGTTGCAGCACTGGTTTGGGCCAGTAAATTTCACTTGGATTGGAAAATTGGCATTACAGTTTTTCTACTGCCACTTCAGTGTGTGTCTTCAGAGGCACTGAAGCATAGATAATATGTGTATTTGTGACATACTGCTTGTGATCCTTAAAATAAAAGGTGTAGCTGTAATGGGATGCAGTTTCAAAGCACCTTCCTGAAGTGGCTTTATTAGAGAGGTACGAAAAGAGATTGAATATTCAGAGTGTTCTTTTAAATAATCAGTTTTAAATACAGAATTTCAGTTTAAGGCTGTCAGGACTCCCTAGATATTTTCTTCTATCCTTCCTCTGACTGAAACTGTCATTGTAGCATTTTAAATAAGACATGGATTCAGACATCCTATATATATATTTATTTGCCAATTAAATATTTATTTGTAATTAAATATGAATTCTTACAGCAGCATGTAAAAAAAATACAAGAGAAGTTGTTTGGATGAGCAAGAAACACTGAAGTATGTGAAGGATCTAAGTATCTATATTAATGTTTCTTATACTATTTGTGAAATACCTCTATAGGGTGCTATAGGGAATCCCTGATTTACAAATTGTAACTTTAAAAAAAAAAAAGTTTTTAGCACTTTCACAGCAGCACGAAGTTATTTGTAGGTGATTACAAGTGACTGAGCATTTGGGCTGAGATTGCTTTGCCCTGCCAGCTATGATCTGGATGATACTTCTGGAAGAGACATTTGGCCAGCTTTTTGGCTTGGTTTCTTACTGAAATATGAAGCTAAACCTGGCAGGTCCAAGGAAGAATGTGTTTTACTCAGATTGTTGAAAATTATCCAACTTTACTTGTATGAGTCAGGCAGGTTTCAATATATATTGAAAGTATATATTAAAATATATTAAGGGGTTTTAAAATCTGTAAGTAACAAAGTTCTATTTTTTTCTCAGTCCATAAGTACAAGTCACTAGTACACAGCCCTTGTCATGAGTTGGTGAGAAAGCCCTTTAAAAATGGGATTGCTGCCATTGCACCGTTGCTTGCATTCTGGAAAGACAGCACGGGAGGTGGGAGTAATTTTGTCTCATTTTTACCATCTAAAGTTAAACTGGTCATTCAGGCTTACACCACTTCAAAGGGAGAGGTGCACAGTTCATTACACTCTGAAGCAGCTTTGTTCTCTTTGAGTACATTATGTCTGTGCAGTTAAATAGCTTAATCCTCCTGTTCTGTCCCAGGTCCTTGTCTCCTGCATGTGAGAGGCTGGGTTTCTTTGCTTCAAATGCTTGCCTTTTGGAGACAACTAATTATTTTTGCCTTAGAAAGAGCCTATTTTAGTTTTGAGGATAGCTTTCTGAGGGGGATGACCCAGGAGGAGTTAAGGGTCTGGTTCCCCACACTGTAAAGGTCCTGCAGTGCTGTCCCAGTAGCAGGGTTACCAAAAGCACCCACATGCCTGTGCCTTGCTCCAAGACACACGATACACACTTCATGCTGTTAAATGCTGCTCTAGTGAGCTGCAATACAGACCTCACCTTGTGTCAGACAATTCTGAATAGAGAAAATAATCAATTGCCACGTGGCACATTGACATGTGGGCAAAATGCACAGTGTATGTGATGAGGTGAGTGTAGGGGTGATTGTGTTGGTGCTTTGGGAACAAGGGACCTGTCTGTGGTGTCTCTCTGGCAGGAGAGACACTGTCCTATTGGCCAGGCAAGTGCTTACCTGCTGAGCTGGGCTGGACGTGTTTCAGGCAGCTGACAGATGGAGAAGATCTCACCTGACATGACTTACAAGAGGTCACTCAGCAGGTGGGTACCAAAGCTGGATACAAAAGCCAGGCCCATGTGCTACTGCTTAGCACACCCCACGTCCTCAGCAACCAAACGACCCCTCCCACACATGTTTGTGAAATGCCTGGGTTAAACACTGCTGTCTTCATGCCCCACGTGAAGGGGGTCTGGGTGGGCAGTGCTTAGTAATGTGGCTGCATGAAGATTTGAAAGCATCCATGCCTGCAAGATGAGAGGGAAAAATACAGGAAAAATGGTTCTTTTCCTGGATTTTTCAAAACATCATAGCTAGGATCCTGTTGTGTGGCAAAGTCAGCAGGTGCCCGGCACTGTCACAGTGGTCACGGTGGCCTTAACCGATCCTTTACAAGCTACTAAACCACACAACATTTGTGAACACTGCTGCAGTGTACTCCTTTGCATTCTCGTTCCTATGGAAACATGCTGTTAGAATGTCTAAAATAAGTACAGTGCTTTGAAACTATTATTATTTTGATTTTTCCTTTCCTCCAAAAATCTCCTGTATCACCTTTCTGGCTGAATTTTTAATACATTAAAAAGGTTGTTGTCATTATCTGGTAACAGTGTGCTATCCAGCTTACCCAGTTGTCTGCATCTTGGGATCTGGTGGATCCCAGGCTCTGCTGTTGAGATCAGTACTCCCTTCCCCCATCCTCCCCACTCAGTAGGGTGGAAGGTTGTTGGTGCAAGTGTCAGACATACATATATTTGGAGGGGGATGTGTGTGTGCTTACACACTGAAGAAGGCTTGGCTCCAGCTCCTTTTCTTCCCCATGCAGTGAGTAAGACAATGTTGTTTGACACAACAGCAAGCTTATTTCCAGCTTTTTTAGGATCCATGGCATAGTGTTGCCTGGGAGGGAGTGCTGGAGGTCACCTAGTCCAGCGCCCATAGGAGTAGAGCCCTATACAGTGTTCATGCAGGAGATGATTGTGAGTCAGATGGAGACACCCTGCAGGTTGCCTCTTCCCTGGGGAAGGGTCAGTGCTGGAGCAGGCTATGGGCTGTTTGGGAAAGCTCTAGAAAAGAAAATTAGTTGTTCTCCCCAAAAGGATGCTCATGCTGGTAGCTGAAAACAGGACTGTGTATTTAAAGCGCTTTCCCCACGGTGCTTCTGTGGTTTCCTTGTAAAGCTTTCAGCTCCCTTAAAGGAGCAGTCTTCCTGACCTTAGTAGTGTCCAGTATTTTCAAGCAGCCATGTCCCATTTTCAAAAAACACTTTTGACGAGGGAGCTTTAGGAGAGCTAGGGCTAAATTCTATAAATGGCTAAAAAGCCTTATTTAAGGCTAGGTGCTAATTTTTGCTCATTTTCCAGTTTCTGGCCTCAGAACCCTGTGCTAGATACAAGAAGAAGATCTTGAGATTCTTGTTTGGCATTCAAGGGGAAAGCAGGCATTTAAATTCAGAAAAGTGGTTCACAGGAATTTTCAGGCAGTGCCAAAACCATTTGACACCCTTATGTGCTGGATACATATATCCCCTGGTATCTCATTCCCAGAGCATCTTCTGGTCTTCTGGTCTGGGGAATCTATGCACCTGCTGTTTCTGTATGGCCCTGCTTAATCTCAAGAGTGGAGGTAGCAACAAAATCAGGTTTGAAATAAAAGGGAATTGACACTGGAGCAGTATTTTTTATGACTGCACATCCTAGATAAAATATATTGCAAAGAGTTATGATGGTATGGATCTGGCTCACATTATGCTTTAACATTAAAGTAAGTCTTAGCCATTTGAGAAGTGTGGGCATCTGCTTGAATTATATTCCAAGTCATCAGGCCAAATTCTGCTCACAGGGTTAAATCTGCAGAGCCAGTGAGCAGCTGCTGCGTAATTATGCGTCCTGCTTTATGTGGATGAATGCTTAGTCTTTGCATGATTTTTTATGTGTTTGTGGTAACTGTAGTGAAAACACCAAATTTGTTTTATTTTGGTGCAACACTAAAGGTCAGTAGAAGAAATATGAGTCTAATCTTAATGGACAGAATAAAACTTTATAGACTGTTTGCAGGGTTGCTATCATTGTGGAGTTAAATTACTCATTAACCAAGCAAACAAATTAAAGCAAAAATGCTGATCCAAAAAAAACACGTGTTGTGAATCTTGTCATTTGCATTTCATATGTGCAAAGATCCTTCCTTCCTTGAATGACAAGCATTGGGTCCAGCCCTGGAGCAAATACCAAGAGAGATGACAATCATGAACTGTGGAACAGTAGTGGATTATGAAGAGAAATTGCTCTGTTTTAATGTGGATAGGCAAGGCTGAGGTTTTTTGTGAGGGCTGTATTTGAACTGCTTTGGACCTGAGCTACTGTGGATGTAACCTTTCTAACCCAATTGATAAGTTCATGTGTATGCAGTATATAGGTCATGCACATTTATTCTGAGTAACGCAGTAAAGAGTTCAAAATATGTTGCCTTTCAACCCTTTCATTGTAGCAGATTTCTCTCTCCCACTCTTCCTTGTTCATCTATACATTCTATGCTGGAAAAAATCCCAACAAGATATCACCTAATGTGCATGGATAGCTGAAAAACGAAATGTTAAATGAACAGTTATAGTGGTGAGAGAGTAAGAGCTAGTTGGAGATGCCCTGAAAGTATGAGGGACAGGATCTATGAAATTGGAAATAATCTACACATTTACTAAATCATTGCAAATTTGTTTAGCGGTCATGAGATTTTTGGAATTATCTTCCATTTGAGAAGGGCAGTATTGCAGTGATTTAAAAGAATTATTCTGGCATATGGCATTAGATAATATTAAATCCTTACTGTAGTAAAGTAATTGTTAACTTATGATTTTTCTCTGAAGAGAGTTTATCTTGAATGTAATGAACTCATGAGGAATGTATGTGTGGTTCAAAAAAGGAAAATCACACAATCTAAAGGTGATTTTTGAAGGTGACATTATTAATTTCGACCTTGCAGTGATATAGTTCATAGAAATATAAAATGATTTGTGTTGGAAGGAACCTTAAATATCAGCTAGTTCCAACCCCCCCTGCCATGGGCAGGAGCACCTAACCCATAGCCTCCTAGTCTTGCCTTCCACACCAAGTGGTAGCAGACATACTGAATGTGGCATGAATGGTAGTGATAGATGGTCATACTTTAAACTGGGATGTAGTGTCCGTTTGGCTTCCACAGGAATTCACATTAAGTCTGGTTTGTGAATACAGAAATCAATTGAATTTGAAGGTAGTAGTTGACTGGGAAGCATTCTGTGCTGAGAACAGAGAGAATGTTACAGCTGGTGAACTACAAGTACTGGGTTTTCTATCTGTAAGGCTCAAATAAGGTAAACATAAACACATAGATCTGTGGAAATTATCTGAAAACACGTAAACAGTAGTGCAAGGAGGGAGAAGAGGTTCAAGTTGTCATCCTGTAAGGCAATGTCTCTTAATATTGGATAAGGATTAACTCACTGTCACTAGCAAATGGCACTGTTCATTCAAGACCCTCAGGAAAGCCAAACTCTTGCTTTTCTTCTGGCACAAGTGCCCGCAGAGTCCTGCTGGCACTGACGGCTCATTGAAGGGCAGTGTCTGGCCTGTCACTGCAGTAAGCTGCCACGCGTGCCTCCACCTGCAGTGAGTTGCCTTGTTCTGCATCTAGCACCCATCCCAGTGTTCAGTCCCTGCTCTTGCTGGTGGTCAATGAAGATAGAAATGGAATTAAGCATAAGAAAAGTGGGTGGGCAACCATGGTATGTGGGAGCAGAAGGGTACCGCCATGGAGTTCTGTTAAATGGGGAGGAAACAGTGGAAAAGGAAAGGGGAACAGCCCCGTCACAGAGCCACCCTCACTGAAACGTGGGTCCCTTAGGCCACATTAGTCATGTTGGGTAAGCAGAGGGACAGCGATCAATACAGGTTTTGATGTAGTAATTTTTACCAATCAATACACTTTGGCTAATCAAATACCTATATGCCTTAAAGGATTAAAACTTCTGTATTTAATTCATCTGCCACTGATTGGGATCAGAGTCAGGATAGGTTATAATTTCCACTTTAACTTTGATTCTCTGTTTTCTCAGTAAAAAACACAATATATGTTTTCATAGAATATACTGACTTGGAAGGGACTCATGAGGATCAGAGTCCAGCTCCTGGCCCTGTGTGGGATACCCCAAGAATCACACCAGATATGTTTTGTTGTCTTAGAAAATGCTTTTGCACTTACCTAACGTGTGTCTTTTCGTGAATCCTTTCCCAGCCACAAGAAGCATAGGATTTCATAGATGCCCTGGGGAATCACATTTTAGTGCATCATTGTGTTTGAAATTCCGGATTTCTGAAAGTAAACACACAGCCTACTCTCTCCTCAACCACATAAGATGCTTGGTTTTTTGTTTGTTTTTTTTTTTTTTTTAAATTTATTTCTAGTAGAGGGATGGAGTGCTTAAAATGAGGAGTTTCTAGTAGACAGAGCACTAAATTGAGCATCAGGAGGTCATCAGTATTTCCCTCATTGTTATTTATCTGTCCAACGACTTCTGATAAAGCTTTTTGCTGCTGTTTCTTCCATGTGACTTTGGATTTCCCCCACACTTTCTTTTTATCTCATCCTGTTATAAACTCTTTGAGGGGGTGTCCATTTCTTACTGTGTGTTTGTATAAAGCCTACAGCACTTGACTGCCTGCATATGAGCTACTGAAAATGAGGGCATATTTGGGGATGACAAAAAAGTAGAAGATGCGTGTCTCAAGGGATTAGGTTAAACATAGTAAGTAGTTAAGATGAGAAAATAATACTTTTTTCAGTTGGGCCTAAAATGTCTGGCCTGTTTCTAGGAGACTTAGATTTTTAGTAGCAGGAGTACATTGGACATAGTCCACAGGAATTCAGCTGGAGAGGAATATACCTGTTTTGCTGAGGTGTGATTCTTCATGTAAATACAATGAATAATTTGCCACCCATGCCTTACAAGGAGTGGTTTTCTAATATGCATAGCGTGTGTTGCTTCAGTTGCCCCTGGGAAAAAAAATGTAAATTTGGACCTGCACTGTCTGGGCTTTGCCACCTACATCAGGTCCATGTCCCCAAGCTGAGACTGGGACACTTTTTCTGAAGATGTCTCCCATCCTGCTTCTCTGCTGGGTGGCTGAAAGCAGTTATGGTGAAAAGAGATTTTGACTGCAAGAAGGAAACAGTGACACCTCTGCATCCAGACTGGAGAGGCTGTGAGGAGCCACAGTTAGTATTTTTACCTTCTTTGGTTTCTCTCTGCTTCTGCAAAGGGAGTATCAGGATTTGTTGGATTGTGCTAGATTTTTTCAGAGCTCCTTGGATTATTACTGCATTCTTGCACATGGGGAGAAACTATGGTAGAAGGCAGTTGATAAGAGTATCTTTCTTCAATCAGATCTCACTGATTTCCTCAAATCCAGCTGATAAAGCTAAGGCCGAACTACACTTTGATCTCCAGAGTACCTATCGCCCTTTCTGCTTATACCCAGGCCAAGTACTTCAAAGAGTTAAAAAAATCAAAAAGTTGTTTCCTCTGGCCTGTTTCCTTCCCCAAGGTATTTCATCATAGGACAGGTTGAATGAAGGGGAGAGATTAGCAAGTTTTTGTAGTTTTGATTGCATGCGCATTTGGATCAAACTGTTATAATATTTTTCATGAGATCTGCACGTTGCTTTTTTTAAAGTAAATTTAATCCCTTTGGGCATATTGCACACTTTATAGCTCTTAAATGATGCTTAGACTACAACTTCTGTCAATGTTTATGAAAAATAGGTTGTCTTAAGCCCACAGCCTCTCATTGCAGTCAATGGGGTATTTTTGCTTTGTATTCGAGCTGGAAGATGATCAGCTCTATTGCCACTGAGAAATGTACCTTTAAATTGTCCTGCATCCTGCTTTATGAATTGATTTGTTCTGTACTCAACTGTGATGTTTTCATGTTCTAAGCTGTTTATTAATTCCAATACTGAATACTTAAAAATGAAAACGAAACATAAGGAGAACATAGCATGGAAGACCATCACAGAAGCTGTATATACAAGAAAGGTTGCAGACCATAGGGTGGATTGCAAACAAATAAAAAGCTACATAAAAGCCAAGAGAATCCAGAAGCTGTGTCCCCAAATATGCACACAGAGTGTTTTAAAGTGAGGGCTGCAATACCTTCATCAAGTGCTTGTTTGGTACTTTTGCTACAGAATTTGGAGTTACAGGCTGATATAGCAAAGCAGCATCATTAGCCTGCTTTCTGCTATAAGATGGGAAAAATATGGCAGAGTGTATTCTCTTAAAATGATTTTTTTAAAAATGCCATCTACACAGATAAAGCATCCAGGGAGGTCCTACCATATCTCCATAGGGAAATTAAAGAATAACAAAGGAAAAAGAAAAAAATGTGGTGCATTTTGAGGGGCTGTGAGGAAGCAAACTGAAATGTGAAGGTTAGTTGACAAGAGCCATCGTTCCATGTCTCTGGGAGAAGAGCAAGCATTTTATGCTATCTTCTCCCCTAGTATTTCACTTTTTATACCAATACAAGCCCAAAATAATATGTTTTAAATACTTTGCTTCTCTGTATTGCACCTTATCTTCTCCTCCTAGGTTTTCAGAGAAAACAGTATTCAAAAACTGACAGAGGAACAGATTAGACAAATCTGTGCATGTTTTCATTTGTTTTGGACTGAAATGACACTGTGCAGTGCTGCGGCAAAAACACGGGATAAAATTAAGACTGCACAGCTCTCAGGAAGTATTAAGGTTTAATAGCAAGACTGAAACCTTCCCGGCCCTGTTGAGCTTTGCAGCATGGCATTTGGATGCTGTTGTTAGTGTGCTTCAAAATGAGTCTTTGCTTGGTTACGCAAATTATTCTTTTATCAAGGAACCACTACGTGCTACAAAATTAAAACTGGGAGGAAAAATAACCACTGGGGGATAACATGCAATAAATCTGCTAAAGCTGCTGGCTCTGGTGAGGTAATGTCTTGTCCCTCTGTGGGTGGAACATTTCTCTATCGAATCATTACAGTTTTGCTCAGAAACATCCTACTTGCTTGAACTGTCGTGGGAAGAACAGTAATGTCAAGCAGATATCAGGTTTTCCCAATAGGAGCATCCTGCTGGGAAATGGGCTGCACTGGTGTGATGGTCTAAAAAGCTCAGCTGCGGCAGCTCTCTGTTATTGCTATTCCCTTCTGATTCCTTTGCTGAATGCACAAAACTGCTTCTAACAAACAGATCTGAGAACAAAATCCTTGACTTGTCACCAGTGTAATACTCTGCATGCTAAGCTGGGGTTTCTGATTAGTTTGCCTTCATTGTCTCTTGTGATCGCTATTTGATATTGAGTCTCTCATCTCCTGTTATGGTGCCAAAGCCTGACACTGAGAACAAATGCTTCTGTTTCAATCGGTGATGTTTAATTTTTCATGATGAGTGCAGTTTAGTGCCTCCCCAGGTAGGAGGCTCCAGTGCTAATTACGAAGGAAATGTTTTCTGCCTGCACAGGACACATATGCACTCTGCATTTTGGTTCTGTTAACCAGCTGAGCTGAGTGGGATCAGTGCTGGTTACTGCTGGCTGCACTGACAGCTTCTTGCTACTATTGCTGTTTAAAGAATGCCCTGCTCAGTTTTCTTTTGTAGTTTACACAGCTGCAAAAGAAAGTCTATTTTATGAGGACACTGTTGAAGGACGTGTGTAGTCCTGCTTGGAAACTGGTAAGCATCACGTCCCAGAGAGGAATGCTGTGTTTGTGTGGTGTGAACAAAGGGCAGTCTGGGTTTGGTTCTTGTATGTATTCTTTAGTGATGAGGAGTTCAGTCCTGAGAATTTTTGGCAATTGACTGTAGACCTACAGCAAAAAACATCTCAGACCTTCTATGATGTATTTAAATGTTTCTGTTCGTGTTTTTTTGTTGGGTTTGGGTTTTTTTTTTCCATTTTATTTTTTTTTAATTGGTTGGTGTTTTTTTATTTTGTTCTGGGGTTTTTTGGTTTTTTTTTCAGTATTTGGCTTAAGATTATTGCTATTTAAGATTTATTTTCTATGACCATGTTGGATTGAAAAGAATGGTAAGGTTTATCTTACTTTTTTTTATGAGCTTATATCAAGACAATTGAGTAGTACAGCAGTTATTATTTCCCACTTAAAGCCTGTTATATGCAGTGTTCTGGGGATTGTTTATAGGGGATAGTTTTGAATGTATACTTACTACTGGCATAATTTCCTGAGTTGTTGTTTAGCCTCACAATTCATTTTTTAGCAATAAGTCACACAGAATTCTGCTCTTCAGTTTGATCCTGTATTATTTTGCCAGGAGGATTTTCAGCAGCAGTCTACTGTACGCAAAGTAGAGCATTGATAAAGAAACTTAAATGGAGGAATTAGAACTATCCAATCATGGTCTTTTTTTGTCTGTTTGCACTGAAGAGTGGTGGCTGAAATATATTAACACAGCAAAACCTCTCCAGTGATAAAGTAGAAGAAAAGTTGCACACTATGTGGACTGTACCCTTTGCTATAATAGAAAGAAGAAGCTGTCACAGCGCTCAGACTTGCCTGGGCTGCTCCAGTGCTTTTCTCTGTAGGAAATTCCTGTTTCTGAGTAGGGGAGTCAGCAAATGCAAGCAGCACTGGCAAAAACTGTGCACAGAGTTTGCTTTCCAGGGTGTGCAGCTGGTTGTCCTTATTTCCCTAGCCAGGGCAGGATTGGGTACTGCGCCTGTGGAGACTCCTGGTAGCCTTGGTGGCCATAAGGCATGGGATGTAGGTTTGACTTTTCAGGAAGCTCTTGACAAGTCTCGCCCCACAAGGTAGCAAGGAGGATCAAGGAGATCTTTGGCAGTGACCTGGCTGGGATGGATGAGCCCCACAACGATTCTTTTAGGAGCAGCTGCATGCAGGGCTCCTTTGCTCTGTGTGCTTTGTGGCACACTCACTGCAAAGCACATCTTATGAAAGAATTAAGGTCCACATGCCTTTGCATAGAGGGTCTAAAGTTTTTAGATCTGCTGTAATCAAGTTTAGGAAATTCTTCGTTTGGAAAGCAGAAGTTTAACCTCAGGGTTTGAATCAAGGGATGGAATTGCTCACACCAGAGATCCCTAAGACCATAGCAAATCTTAAAGTTGTGCCCCGAGTATGGTTAGGATATCAGGATCTGAACAAACATGACAAATTAAGCCCTTGGGACATAAGTGAGGACTTACAGAGCTGCCAGTCTTACATGTCTTTATTGTGGAAGACAAATATATACATAAACAGTTTCTCAGTGCTCAAGAGGACAAGTTTATGAGCACTCAGGGAAGTGTCTAGCAGAAACCTGAGTGTTGCATGTTGGGCTGCTGTCCACTCCTGCATTGATCAGGACTACTTGGATCAAAGTCCTCTTGAGCACTTGTGCTAATTCCACTTAGCACTTCGGTGTCTGTACATCCTAATCCAGATCTTACCATGCGTTTCTAAACCAAGTGAAGTGCTCTAAAAATGTCTCCTCTTTCTCCACAGAATTACAGGGAGCTTGTTAGCATCTTGCAATATTTCAGATTCTGTTTTCCAGAGAGGAAAACTAGAACTTTTTTTTTCCAAAATAAACCACAAAATTTTCATTAAAGCTAATTGGACTGACTTGATATATTTGACTTTCTGAAGCTATTTTAGTGTGAAGTTGGGGATCATGACTGGGTAGTGTCAAGTTAAGGTGCTGTGTGTACATTTGAACAGACTGATACAAATTCTAACTAAAGGCAAACCTGACTCTAGATTTTAGCATTTGCTTTCAGCCACACATAGGTACTAAGATCACAACTTTCAGTGACAACAGAAACCAAAATTCTAGTCCTCATGGTGAAGAAATCAAAAATATGATTCACAGACACCCAAAGAGAGAGTGGTAAAGAACCCAACTCTGAGCCAAATTATTAGAAGCTAAATTTTTAGCTAGGCTGTGATATTAGCAATCCTTATTAGGATGCTAACATGCTGAAACAGGAGGGTTTCAGAGCTCTGGGGAGCTTTTCTCTGCAGACATGACAGAGAAACTTATTTAAGTGAAGGCTTTCATTCTCATTTAATCTCATGTCTCCTGGAGCAAAGTCCTTCAAGAAAAACACTAACATAGCATTCAGCAATTTGGTGTTGCTCCTTGGGTACTTTTTTTTTGCAAATTGGTCTTGCCCATCTCCTGTGTGTTCAGTCAAAATTAGTGAGCTGAATTTGTTACAAGAAGTCAGCTGAGTCCTCAGCTCCTAAGGTAAGCATTGTTCTGAGTCCTGATTTTGAGCTATACCTACCTTTGCCCTGGACTAAGGGCCACCAAAGTAGTTTGACATCTGTGTTAGATGCCTTCTTATTAGTTCAATGTAGTTTACAACTCAAGCTGTGGAGTGGAATGGTTGTTTTCAAATGAGCGTATCTTGAGGTTTTTGCTCCTGTAAACATTTAATTCTGAAAATGACCATCCTCACTGAGTTGTGTAAGGTGTGTAGTTCCCACCAGAGCCAGGAACTGAAACTCTTTGGTTTATAGGAATACCTTTTATATTGAGACATAAGGTGCACACCACATACTTCAGCAGAGCTAAGCAGCCTGTGTGCTGGGGAAACACTTCCAGCAATAAACCTGAGCTGAATAAATTCCTGTTTCCTGTAGCTGGGGAATATCCTTATGTCACTGATGAATTCTGCCAGCTCACATGTTGAAGTTCTGCGTTTAATATTGAGATTTAATTTTTGGAGGGATTTACTAAATCACTGATGGGGAAAGACATAAGTAAACAGAGATTAATTGATTGAGGAGAACAGAGCTCCTTGCTTGGAAGAAGAGTGTCTGGATGGAATCCTGTAATGGATCTCTGCGTGTCAGGGTGAAATATTGATGATCGTTTCTGTGGTTCAGGTCACTGGAATGAATGAAATTATATCTTACAGAAGAAAATTGATTTGCATTAATTCCTGTTAGGGATGCACAACTAATAAGAGAACTGTTTATCAGAAGATAGAAGGTTGTGTCTCTCTGTGGTTTATTGTAACATTTTGTGCGTTCAGTTTCTGCAGTATTTTACTGGGGATGTTTTAGGGAACTAGAAAATTGCTTTCATAAATGCACAAGAATAAGCAAGCAATGAAGAAAAGCTACCCTTCATCTAATCTCATCTAGAACCTAATTTAAAGTGGCAAACCACCAGGAATTCAGAATTAGTAACACTTCACAGCTAATACTGACTTGTTAGAGATTCATGATATTAGAGCATTCTACTGTGTTACATAGACATGAACTGGAATTTCAGTGTCAACTTCTAAGTAATTCCAATTTGTCTTTCTTTATATGTCTGGGTTTGAGGTAGGAAAGGCAAAATAAGTGAGGATCTTTTGATATGAATGGATAGAAAAATAGTTAGATTTATTTCCTTTTAAAAGCATTTACTATTTCATGTGCCCTGCCAGCCCAGCTGGGACTCTTTAAAAGCACATCTTTTCAAAAGCCGACCAAAATATTTTTGGCATAGGGTTTGGCATTTTTTTCATCTTTTTTTTCTTAGAAAATGCTGTTGGGCTAAACTCAAAACTGTTAGGTTTGAATGAATTTTTCATCTTATGGAACATTCAAAAACATTTTGAAACTGGAGCAGGACAACCCTGCATGTTCAAAATAAAAGAATATGGATTTGTTTACAATTTATAAATTTATTTTTATAGATTAAGGTAATTATTTTACCAAAAATACTACTAAAAGGCAAAATCAAGCAATATTTGGTTTGGTCCCCAGAATTAGAAACAGGAAAGACTCGGTCCATTGGGACTCCAGTTTTGCCATTGATTTTTAAGTGGAAGACAGGGCTGGGACCACTGTGAGGAGTAGCTTCATGAAGCTTTTGACAATTATAATAAGTATGAGATAATGATAGATGAATATGGAAACATACAGATGACAGCTGGTGGTCCATGAAAGATGCAGGGAGCCACGTCCAATTTGTTCTATTGGTTAAGACAGGTTTATTGTCCATCAGTGGACTATGTGGAGTGTATTGTGAGTATTTGGTTGCTGTGTGTTCCTTCCCTGAATAATACTTGCTCTGTTAGCAATAGCTTATTATTTTAATATGTATCTTATTGACTGTGCATTTCTGTCATTCAGTTTTAGGCCATGTTGCATTTCCTCAACTGAATAATGAACATTTCTTCCCTGTCTTTTTTCTCTCCTTCCTGAAATGAAACAACCATTAGTGTTTTTCCAGAGTACCAGGGTACTGCATATTTTGTTTTTCCATGAGTTTGGAATGGCTTCCCGTGGATTTGCTCATTAGTGTGATGGGCATGAGAAGATGCTGTCCTGGGACACAAGCTGTGTGTCCTGGCAGTACATGGAAAGCACAGGTTGGAAAACTTGAATGGGATCCCATTTAATGAAAATGATTTCATGGATAGTATTGGAAACCAAAGCCCATTCTCTTTGCTAGCTGGTCTAGGTTTGTATCCCCTGATGCCAGAGCTCCTCAGCATCACTCCTGCCAGCCCACTTTTAAATGTGAGGGATATGTCAAGGCCAGTGGCTTTCCCTTTGTATCCTAAGTGTTTACTTGAGAACCTCAGCTCTGCTGCTGCCATTTTGCAGCCAGTGGCTCATTTCAGACACAGGACCTGGTATTGATTGGAATTGATTAACATTTCTGCAGTTCTTCTTAGTGTAGAGCTGAGTGTCTTGCACCCACTTGACAGCTGGTAATTTACATTCTGGAAGGGTAAAAGGTCTCATCTTACAATTGAAGGGGTGACAGCGAATGTTCTGCTGATGTGCTATGGTGGTACGAAAGGGTCCGGAAGGAGGAGGTCTGCAAACACAGAGTCCAGTGCCCCTGCCCTGACGGTCTCAGGAGACCTTGCAAGGCAGAGAGAAGGAATGGAAGCACATTAATTTCTTCCTTTGTTTGTATTTCTGATCTCTGCATAGAAAATAAACTCTTTGAGGCAACTCTGGAAGCAAAATAGAAAATGTAAGGTGCATACATTGAAATTCTTCAAACTTGACTTGTACTTTTGTTTCACCAGGAGTATTCAAGATCACTTAAAAGATTTTCAGTTTTCCTGTGCTCACTTTCTTTATCTAAAAATACTGGAAATTCCTGTCTTTTCTTCCCACTTTGGAATCTTTTATGGGGCTTAGATGTGTCTAGCTAACATTTTCTTTTCCCCTTAATTGAAAGCTTTGAAAGTTTTGATCCTTAATAAGCCTATCTTTTCTTCCAGCTATTTTATATGGTATCCATACAAAATAGATGCTAACATTGCTGAAAAAAAAATTTTGACCTATTTGATGAAAATGATTTCTTTCCCTCAAGCAGAGGTCAGTGTTATGGTTGCCATCGTTCTCCTTGCTCCCCACTCATCAAGAGGGTCTTTCAAATAAATACTGCAGACAAGGACTGAATTTAAAGAATATGTGGCAGCCTGCTCTTTGAGCTCTCTTTGTACATTATGAAGAAGCAAAGACATCTAAGGACTAGATTTAATCAAGTACTCCACTTGTCTTGGTTTGCCCAGGCATGTCCTCTACTTACTTATTCAGGGCACCTAAAATCCTCACAGCTTGTCTTACATGGCCTCAATTTTCAGAAAGCAGTTGCCACCCCAGCTCTCAGGAGTAGCTGGACACGTGATGTGGGCACAGCTGCCTGCCCATCCATCCTGGATTTCTGGGTGGCTGTTGCCATTCTGTAACAGTTCAGATTCCATATCACCATGAGTCAAAACTGATCAAATGCCCATCCTCCCTGCTCCAACTCTGCTGTCTTCAGGGTCTGTGAGCCCAGGCCAAAAAGGACATGCTTCCATCTCCATCTCAGCTCTTTCTCTTTCCTTTCCAAGGCTGCTGCTCCATCTCAGAGCAGCAGTGCTCTGTTCTACTATTAGAGGCTTCTCAACCAAGTCTGTAGCTATTAGTCTCCCACCTTCTTGAGCTGGTAAGTATCCTACCAGTGCTTGCTACTTCTGAACCACTGCACTCTGTGCCTTAATAAGGTTTTTTTAAAAGTACTTTGCACTTAGATTACATTTGGGGTTAGCTAGTGTTATTTTTCAGGCTTGGATGAATTATGGCATGTTATATTTAACTGTTTCGTAGAGGGTGTTACAATACCATTACCAAAATTTGCAAACACTATCTGCTGTTTGACTGGGCAGTAATGGAAGTGCTGTAATAAGTCTCAACTTGGCAGCAACCAGGGAATCAAGAAATGATGCTCATATTAAAGGACCTGCAAATTCGTCTGGAAAGTTTCTTTGCAGAGAAATGGACTAGCTGCCCGTTCAGTGAAATTGGCCTTGGGTTTGGGGATACATGGAGGTCATGTAAGATTCATATGCATCTACACTGGTCATTCAGAATGTAATAGTTTCCAATACAATATATTCTGTTTAGTACTGCCTTTGCAAGTAGATAGAGGAGAAAAATTAGCCTAAGGGAATGCCCCCATTTTTTAGAGAATCAGACTAGTGATTTTGCACAGGTCTCTGTGTGTGTGTGTGTGTGTGTGTGTGTGTGTGTGTGTGTAATCCAGTACTTGCAGAGCCATTCATCCAGGTATTATTCTCTGAAAAGGACAGAAGCTAAAATCTGGTGTGTGCTGGTTCTTTTTTGACTGACTGACTACTATCTAGGTTAATGCATTTTACATTCCATAGTATTATAAATATATCTATTATAAAGTATACAGGAGGCAACAAGGTGGAAAAATAGTTTTCATTACACAGTTTCCTGAATTTAGATGGCCAGAACTTAGTGCAACATCTGCCTTTCTGGATGAGAAATCCCAAACATGGCCTATGTCCAAAGATGATAACCTGATTTTAGAAGTTTTACAGATTCACTTAACAGTATTTTTGAGAGAGAGGAAAGTGGAAGAGGAAATGTTTATATCTAAAGTAATTTTTGAAATGCTTCCCTGGGAAGGTGGGAATCATATGAAACTTTAAACCTGATGGCCTGATCGGCCTCACACAGCAGGGGGTTCAGTGTGCTGCAGATTTTGGAAAATTTATGTTAATGATAATTTGAAAACCAGCTGATGTTTGTATACAGCACAAATCCCATGAGCCCTGCTGTCAATCTCCATGTGAATCAGGTATGCATGCAAAGTCAGTCAAGTTTTATAATTAGCCACCTGATCCAGTGCACTGCTCCAGGCTGTCTAGGGAAGCTTTCCAAACGTTTCAGGGAATGCAAGGTCATGGCAAACAGACCTTTTTCTTGCAGCGGCTCAAGCCCTTGTGCGCCTCGTTGGCTGGAGGGGATTGGTGTCCTCAAAGTAAATAAACTCAGCTCCATATAGGGAGCCTTTGAGGATTGGTGCCCTGCCATCTCAGTGGGGATGTCAGAGCCCTGGATACTTTCTGTGTCAGGCACGCTCTGCCGTCCCCAAGCCTGCTGACACTGCAGGCACTTGCACCGATCCTTGTAACCCTGCTGCAGGGAAGCGCTATTAAAGTTGCATAATGGAGCACTCAAAGCCAAATACATGTCAAGAATAAGGTTAAAGACACAGTTTTACTCCCCCCGTTCCCTTCCCACCTTGTATTCATTCTGTTACTTTGCAGTTGCCTCACTACAGCACCTATTTTTCCTTTTTTTTCTTCCTGAGAAAGCACAATTAGGTTAGAGGAGAGTGGCCAGGGAAAGCAGGGATGCCACTCGTGTGAGTAAATACTGTGCAAGGAGCTATGCTGTCCTTGGGGACTGCCTATGGAATGAACATGGATTGGTGCCATCACGCATGGAGCAGGGTAGTGGGGAGCAGAGTGCTATGGGTCAGTTTTAAGTAGAAAGCATGTGGAGCTGCTGCACCTCCCAGAGAGGACAATGACTGCTGGCCTGAGTGTAGACTCTGGCCAGTCGTTGCTCTTTTGAGAACAGGGGCTGAGAGGAGGTCTGTGTGGGCAGTTGAGTGCTGGCAGTGTTACCAGAAATAAATCTGAAAGAGATGTGTAGCAGCAGGGTTCAAACCAGCCTGATTTTTTTGCTGGGCAGGTGCACCACACACTGATTGCAGGAGTAGGTTACTCAAAATGAATTGGTGTGTGGGCTGGAGGTGCCCTTGTTTGTGCCAGCAGAGTTTATTCTGCAAAAGCATGAGGACTGTGGTGCGGTGCAGGATGGATGCTGGTGGGGATGGAGCATTGCCAGCATGTGTTTTCCTGACCAGCAGTTGTCACCTCTGTCCTGTCCGCAGAGCTGGTATGTGTGTCATGGGCTGGACCAAGAGACTTATCTGTGCACCTGCAGACTACAGAGATTGCTTTACATATGTCTGAGAAGCTGGCACAGAGGACTCCCTTTTTGCCTCAGTGTATTAGTGACTGCTGAGAAAAGTGTCTTGACTCCTCTTTTCTCTACAGCCATGTGAGTGGAAACATTTGGAGAGCTCTGTACAGGCTTTCCCCTGGCTGGTCTAGGGGTTAGGTGCTGTTTGCTTTCTTGAGGGATGGTTTTTGCTGCCCCTTGCTTCCTAGAGTGCTTGTTTCATATGAGACCTAGAGAGGGATGAGCCTTCCCTTAGCTGCTGCCACAGATGTGCTGCCATGTCCCCAGCACAGCAAGTCCTGCAGGCAGTTGAGCTGCATTATCCAGGCACCACGCTAAGAGGGAATAAACTAATAAGTGTCTCAGGAGAATCTAGAAGTAGCTTATGAAGATTTCTGCATCACACTTAGTGTGGTTTAAACCTGCCTTCTATCTTTTCTGACACTTGGTGTGCCATTGCACCTCCATCTTTCTCCTGACCATTTATCATTAGGCAGCAAGCTGCAGGGAGCTGTGTGCCACCTGAGGACTTACTCCAGGAGCAGCAGCTAAAGTAATGAAGATCATATCAGCTCTGTTCCTTCCTTTCACAAGGTGTGCATGCTGCCATTCTGAGCCAAATGAGAGGATTTGCTATGAAGAAGCACTCCAGTGCAGGTGGTTGCTGACACTGCTGAACTCGTTAAGCAACACCTGCTTTCTGCACTTATGTCAACAATTACACTGCTAAAAACAATAGGAAGTTAAACTCTGCAGACATATTTTCAGAGTCTGTTTCATGTCATACAGATCCCGTGTTTGTATGGGATACTCAATACTGGGTTCAGCGGAACTTACCCGCTGCATCACATTGACACTGAGTTTCCTTTAGGAAGCCTGAGCTACAGGAAGAGGGATTGCTTACTTTTAGTGAGGCCAGTTAGCCTGGAGCAATCCACCTGGCTGCAGAAACAAGTTCTGTGTGATGCTGCTTTTTGCTCCCTACAAATATTTGGTGTAAAGCTGAAGTGTTCCAGTGAGGCTATAGCCAAATGCTGGTTGCAGTCCCTTGGTATAAAAGCCACAGGGTAGAAAAAACCAGATGGTTTTTTTTGCCTTTCTTTGCAGAATTTATATTCTTGTCTGTTTTTTTTTTTTTTTTTTTTTTTTTTTTTTTTTTTTTTAAAGAAAGCATCAAAACTCAAAGAAGGTGCAGAAAGGAACCATGGGGAAAAGAAAACACAGTAAGAGGCACTGAATACCTCAAAGAAAGCCTGAGAGGTGACTTGATGTCATATATAAACTTGACCATAAAGGGATAGTGACAGTAAAGGACTAGCAAAGAAAGGATTGTCAAGGACTAATAGTTGAAAGCTGATACCATTGAAATTCTAACTGGAAGTAAGTCACCACTTCTATGGCTCAATAAAGGAGCTACTGAATGAAATTTAATAACTCATCATATACAGAGGTCAGACCAGATAATTGGTTCATTCCTCTGGGCTTAAGTTCTGTGAATCCAAGAACTGATGTACCTTCTACAATTTCATCAAGGAAAAAATATGTACTAACTAGCAGACATGTTTCCTCAGCTCTGAATCAATTTGAAAATGTTTTCTGCAATCTAAAATGCAGTTTCAGTGTTAGAAGTTCACAGGTATTTTAGCTTCACTTTTTGGTAAAGTTATTCCGAGATCAATTGTCTCTGAATTATTACTGTGTACAATTTGGCACGTGTGCATGATTTTAAATAGATTTAAGAAAATCTTTGGAAAATAATGTGAACAAAGAATCCATTAAAAAGTAATGTTTCTGAACTGAACAGTATTCTTATCCTTTGAGAAATTAAACAAATTATTTTGCTTTCAGACTGGTATAAATTAGGAGTAATTAAACTAAAGTGAACAGAGTGACGTTTGTCAGATTGGATATAAGCAAGTTTACATTGCAGTTCACCAACAAGGAACATTGTAAAATGTGCTCCTTGTGGGATTTCTGGTTTCAGCCGTTTATTAAGACTGCTTAAATTATTCATAGTGTATAAATTATCTGATAAATTTGAATCCTTTTTCTGTTGGTGAAAAATTTGCAGACTGCCTCCAAATGCTGGAAGTGAAGTATTTTCAGCCACTGGATGTTTGTGGAGTTCACTTTGACTGTCTGCAGGCTGGTACACAGTGGGTCATTCACTGTGTACCAGTGTCCCAGCTTGGCTGAGGCACTGCCATTTTTCAAGTAGGATGAATATCCAGTGAGCAGAAGTCGCTTCAAGAAGTGGCAAGGAATAGGGTCCTCCACATTACTGCATGCAAGACCTGTAGGGCCAGCTCTGTCTCAGCCCCTGCAGTTGGACAGTTCCTGGGTTGGACCAGGGTCTCCTGCCTGTCTTCTGTCCCCTTCATCCCCAGCAAAACCAGCTTATCCCCTCCGGAGCCCCTGCCTCGCAGTATCCAGCATGTGGAGTCATGATCATGCTGGAGCATGAGCCTCTGCCCTGTGAGCTGCACATTCCTCAGCACCTGAGGTCATGCATGGGGCTTCCCACTGTGGGAAAACAAAATTCAGGACTCTCCTCATGAATGGTCTCTTTTTCGTGTGCATACATTTACATGTGTATATTCATATCCACGTGTGTACAGTGTATATATATGCACAATTATGTATTCATAAGGAATAATTAGTGACCAAAGTCTGGGGAGTGGAGGAAAAGGCTCTGCCTCTGCTGTGTGGCTCTCCTCATAAATTTTCCTCCTGTGTGACGCATAGAAAATGTACAGGAAGAACATGCATTCGTTGGTATGTATATAGGGAATTTGCGTTGCCTGGTGTGTTTGAATTAGTATACTGATGAAAATTGGGCTTTGGAATGGTTACACTGAAGCACTGCTCTTGGTGTTTCCCTTGCATTAGCCTCTGTCAAGCAGTTCTTAGAATACCCTCAGACTTGGAATGTCTGAATTTAATTACTGTTAATACTAGAGATATTTAGTCCTATTTGAGGGATGAAAAAACCAGAAACTTTCAGGAGCAGAGGTAAATTGTAAAGATAGCTGCATTCAGAACTTTGTTATCTGGTCTGTAGTAATTAAGCTTATTACCATAGCAACATTATCAGTTCAGCTCCAGAATTTTGTTATTTTTGTGTGCCTGGTAATTAGAACTAATATCCTAATTTTAGCAGAGATATTACGTTTGTATTTGGCAAGAGTCTTGTAACTAAGCAAACTGATTGAAGAGTGAAATAATGTTCCATTTTCCTTGATTTCTCTTTCTTGGATGACTTCACACTGCTTAACTAGCTAAAAGCAAATCACTGCAGTCTGCTTTCTCAGTACATAAGACTGAACTTACCATTCAGGAGAATATGCATATTTGTATAAAATCTATGCAGTCCTTGGCAATACACAAAGGAAGAGCCAAAGTACAGCAATTCAGAATACCCATACAGTTCTCATATAAATTGCTCCATGTAACATGTTGGTGACCTCTCTCTCTGAGGTGGTTTGCATGGGTTGCTGCTGAGCCCTGGAAGGTATCCTGCTTGCTCACAAACAAGCCATGAAGTCTTGCAGTTGGGATCCGCATGGAAGTGAGTCCGCCATCCCGTCCTGGTCTCGCTTCTCACCTGCATTTCTTGGCTTCCCTGAGACTTCCTATTAATATCCCCAGAGGCCAACCTGCCTTTTGCAGGACCCATTTTTGTAAGCTTTCCCACAAATATCATCATGGCTAGGCTTCGCGAATGAAGATTTGAGAAGGGCTCTACCCATGTTTGCTACAAGCGCGCTGGTGGCTAAAAAGGCCAATGCGCGATAGGCAAGTCCGGTCGCAAAAGGCACAGTGGAAAGTCTCCACAGGCTGTACTGGCGAGGCACGGTTCTTTCTGTGCTGTCTTTTTTCTTCCAGACTGATCCTGCGTGCGCTCTCAAAGAAAGCAGCAGCGTTATAGATGGTGTGCCTCCATGCCCCCCGATTGGAGGCCAGAGCGGACCATTGATGGTGGTCAATATGGCCAAGGCTGAGGTGTTGTTTGAGGGAATCCTTGTATCTCCTCTTCGGGGCTCCTCTCTTACGGCAGCCGGTGGCAAGCTCACCATAGAGCACAATCTTAGGGAGGCGGTGATCCTGCTTTGCAGAGGCTGCTGAGCTTTTTGGGCTGGAAGTCAGCTTGAAGAAGACAGAAGTCCTCTATCAACCTGCACCTCACGAAGTCTTTCACCATCCCCACATCACCATAGGCAAATCAGAGCTTAAGTCAGTCCAGCAGTTCACCTATCTGGGAAGCATCATTTCCTCAGATGGTAAAATTGACAAAGAGATAGATAACAGGTTAGCAAAGGCATACAGAGCTTTTGGAAAACTCCATAGAAGAGTCTGGCGCAATAAACACCTGAACAAAAGTACAAAGATCAAGGTCCCACAAATAAACACCTGATGAAATGCACAGCAAACAGCTATGGTGTTGGCATTGCACAGGGGGATGTTTGTGTGCCCCACAATGGTTCCCAAATGCTGGTGTGTAGCACCCAGGGGTTGGGGAGGAAGGATGCCCACTGCCATTTCTGTAGAGCTGAGGACTGTGATCTTTTCCAGAGCAGATGAAAAGTCACCCTTGTAATAACAAAACAGAGGGACTACAGGAAAGCTGTGGCACCAGACTGCTGTATTTCCACTGAATTTGGTGGAATGACTCCAGCTTATCCCATGTAGCCCCATATGACCAGATTCTGCCTATTTCTTATAATCACCCCAACAATGTGTACTATTTCAGAATTATATATATATGTTTGTATTACAAATTAATACATGTGTTTTCTAGTCACTGATGTTGTCTGTGAAACGAATTATGAAAAACCAAGCAGCCTCAGTGAAAGAACTTGGGTTTATGTGGGTTTGTGTCCTCCATCCCCTAATCTCTCTCAGGTCCTGCAGCATGCTATGTTTGATCTGTGTTTCTCACCTGGTGGGCAAATGTCAGCCCACACTGTGAGTGATACGAGTTAGGTGTGCAGACAATGGGCTATTGCCTCCCAGGATGGGCAAAATACTCCCCTCTATGTTGCGTACCCAACCTCTAATTTTCACAAAACCTGTCAGGACTTCTGCCTGTGAGACCTCTTTCTTCCCTGACCCCAGCTGTCAGATTTGCTTAAAACTGGACAACAGGTTCAAAGGTGGCTCAGGAAGGATTGACAAATGCATATACAATGTGATTGCGTAATCCTCAATTTCCTTAGAAGCAAGGCTAAAAAGTATGCAGTTTTGACAATAAATCCCTTTGTCTAGGCAGAGTTCATAAAGACCCATTGGATTGTCTACCTACTGGGTCAACGTGGTTTGTTTCTTTAAAAAAAGATTGTTCTTCCCCTATAGTCAATTTGTTTTTTCAATTCACTCTTTAAAATAAAGCCAGTGTTGGAAATACAGCACTTTTGAGTGGCACAGCAGGTTCAGCATATGCAGGGGATATATAATGGAAAATAGCATTTGAAGACTTGCTCCTGTTGCTAATGAGTTCTGAAGGTAAGAGAACAGTTAATATATTCATAACAGACTTATACTCAAAGATTTGTAAATAATTTATGACTTTCCGTGAGTGGGAGGCCAACTACTATAAAGCTTGGACACAAGTAGAAAATCATTTTGTAGCAGCAAAGGAGTTTGGATTTTGCAGATGCAGCAATTCAGCTATAATCCCCCTGGCAGGAAAAAAACCCAAACTATTTAGTCAATTTACCATAGAATATCTGTGGACTTATAATTTAGTCTTTATGGCCTCCTGGGGTTCTATCACAATTTGGCGTCTACTTTCCCCTAAGGAAAATGAAACTCCTTGCAGTATGACCAGTATTTTGCCAACTTGTATTTATCTGCAAAAAATGCTATTATAAATCTAAATTAAATACAGCAAAGAAATACACTGCTGGCATATGACCATCCCCTTCCACCCTGCCCCAGCCTCCCTTGCTGATGGATTTGTGTGTTAATTGGCAGATAGTTACTATTCTTAGGAAATACTAGTGAAATAGACAGACATACTTTGCATGTGAATCATGGTGGCCTTTGGGAGTCTGGAACACTGATTTCTTTTGCCATGGATTTAAATAACTGAACAACTGTTAAAATATGGGAAATTCCATGCAAATGCCTTTTTTTTTTTTTTTTTTGTAACATTGCAAGTAAAAATCACAATGGCTGCCCAGCAAAAGGCAGTGGCAAAGGGGATGGCCTATAGACTGTATTCAAAGGAGTTGCCTCTGTTCCTAGTTGAGCTGTTTTTATAGAGGTAAAATAAAGGTATGAGCAATGCGCTGCTGTAATTAAGACGGATTCTAAAGTCTGAGTAGTGATGACAGCCTTTCTAGTTACAATGAAACAGCACTGCTTACGCTCCACAAGAGTAAAATGACGGGAGAGTGCCTGAAGAAGAGCAAAGAAGCTGGCAAAGGGTCTGGATCCCAAGTCTTGTAAGGATCTACTGGGGATGTTTAGCCTGGAGAAAAGGAGGCTCAGGGGGGACCTTATCATTCTCTACAAATACCTGAAAGGAGGTTGTAGCCGTATGAGGTTCAGTTTCTTCTCCCAAGTGAAAAATGACAGGACAAGATGAAAGAGCCTCAAGTTATACCAGGGGAAGGTTAGATTGAAAATTAGGAGAAGTTGCTTCCCAAAAACATTGTCATGCATTGGAATAGGCTGCCCAGGGAAGTGGTGGAGTCACCATCCCTGGAGGTATTTAAAAGGTATGTGATGTGCCACCTGAGGACACACTTTAGTAGTGGACTTGGAAATTCTGGGTTAATAGTTGGACTCGACCTTAAAGATCTTTTCCAACCCAAATGATTCTGTGATCTCTTTGACTGGCTCAGACAAGACAAATTTGTCCCTAAGAAGGGAAATGGACAGAAGAAGGTCACAGTGATGAGAGACAAGAAACTCCAGTTGCCTTTTCTGTTGTTAGTAAGCTCATACAAGGACACAGCAGCTCTCTGGTCAATTCAACCAAGTTGTCTTCACTTGGAAAAGTTTCCCCATTTCCTGGGAGCCACACCTTTGAAGGAGGTGGAGGGTTTGAAGCCCCTTGCTAACAGGCAAACTATGGTCTTTCTTTAAAACTCATTTTGAGTTTTGAGCTTTGATCGACAGCTCTTGTGAGACTGGATAATATTACTCAAAGTCTTTAGTTGCAGGAGAAGTTAAGTTCTTTTACTTACTTTCACTCATTATTGTTCTCAATTTTCATAGTTGCTAGAGAGGCCTTTTAATTTATTCCTTTGGGGTTTTTCTTAAAATCCTTTGGGTTTTGAAGGCACTGGTTGAGTTAATAGTTGTCGATAAATTTTCACAAGGTATGTTTCAATGTCCCTTAGCTTCAGGAAGTGGGTACAGAGAATAAAAGAGATTTCTTCCAACTGACCTCACATTTTGGTAAGGTTTTTTTTTTTATTTTACTTATGGGGTTATGGCAAAATAAGCAAATTAATTTTATGGATTTGTTTGGTCCTCTCAGTGAAAAACTGAGATCCAGAAGATGTGTCTATCACTGCTTATAAGCACAGTTTGCAGCCCTCAATTTCAAAAAGATTTTATGAACCATTTATGGGAATTTCCTGATTCACAGCAAACAAGTAATTGCTGTTCTAAAAATTCTGCTTTCCTGGGAGACTGTATCCAAAGAACCTTTTTTCAAGTGCTGGTGCCCTTAGCAGCAATACATAACTTGTTGAAATAAAAGAACAGCTGAAAAAATATATATGTTTATAGTTTCAGCTCTTACAGAAGAAGTGGGTCAAAATGTGCCTTTTTGCCCATGAAACATAGTAATTGTTTGCCTTCATGATTAAGATAAATCATCTTGGCTATCTTACTGTGATAACTATGTATTAGGATTGACATTTAGGTACAAACTGGTGGGAATCTGGTCTGCTGCGTACAAATGAGGAGGCCCTTGTGCAGAGGCATGTCTTTGGCCTCTCTTCATGTGATTTTTATGCCTCATGCATGAAAAGCAGAATTGCCAAAAGTTTCTAAAGGCTGCAGTATGTTTATTTATTATACTATTACATTATATATANATTATATTATATATAATTTATTATGGGATTTATTGCAAGGAATAGCGAGAACTGGAAAGCAAAAATGCCCTATCATATTTTGTCTGTAAAAAAAGGCATTTGTATGGCCTGCTGCAAAAGGTGAGTTGTGTTTCTGACTTAATGGATAGTGCATAGTAGTAAATAAGAAAAGGAACAGTTAACAGTGTCTAGTGTCTTTATTTTAGCCCTCCAGTCAAACTTCTTTCCTTTAAACTTTATATGTACGACATCATAATCTATAATGCAAAATCAAATAAAGCCCCCAGGAAAGCTGCCTATTAACTGATGTAGAATGTGGGGATTACTTTTGTTAAGTGTATTTAGGAGACAATTTTTGCATTGTCTCTGCACTATGATCCAGTGAACTGAGGAGTTAAATTCTCCTGTTAAATGGCAAAGATGAAATGTTAGACATAGTAAGTGTATCTGACCTGAAACAAAGGAATTACTGGGAACCAGGAAAATAATTTCTTTGAAGATTTAATGGAAGACTTGTGACTGGCATTACCTTCTGGTGCCAGGAGCAGAATGGTGAATCCCTGAATTAGAGTTAAAAGCATAGAGGAGACTGTAATCTACAAAGAGAAGCTGCCCAGGGGGCCTCAAAGCTGGGAGCACTTACACTGGTAGCCATGGATGCATATGAAAAGTTTAGGTTTTTTCCCACAGAATTCTTGGGTAAATACTTTCATTTTGCTAAGCTGTCCTGCACTGGTGCAAGGAACATACCACTAGACACAACCAAGTCTGCTCACACGTAACCACAGAGCAGGCAGAAGGGTTTGCAAATATCTGCTTCTGTCTTACAAGAGATGGGAGGCATCAGCAGCGTGTGTTGGTTGCATGACTGGAACAAAGGGAAAGTCACTGAAATCTGCTGGATGAGTGATAGCAGGAAACCTGGATACCTTATATAGATAGGGATGTGGTCTAAGAAAGAACATTTAAACTTCGTAGCACATGGCTTAAATACTGTCCTTCTGGTCACCCCGAATTGAGTGTGTTGCTGCATATTGTTGTTGAGAATTTACCTGATTGGCTTTCTGTTTATTTTAGTTTTTAATATCTCATATGCAAGACTATTTGGCAGCTCTTTCTTTGCAGTTCATTGCTATATGGTTGACTCATTGTCCACGACAAAGAGAAAGGGAGATAAATTGCAATCTTGGTTCTGTGCTTTTCACCCTACATGATCTCTGAATGCTTGACATGACCATGACCCACTCCAGACACCACTGAAATATGGACACTGAGCAAATGTGTAATGATGTACGGGTGCACTTGGATGGGTTGAGACACCAAGTGAAAAACACGTCATGAGTTTGCAATTCCAGGAAGCCTTTAGCTAAGCAGTATGTTGATAATTCTGTTAGTGTTTGCTCATGGAAGAAGAGCTTCTCACAACACATCTTAAAAGCTAAGGGAAGCATTTTTAGACCAACACAGTACTCACTTATGGTCATTGAAATGACTGTGCCTGTTCAGGTAACAGCTTAGCTGGTTTAGTTGCAAAAGTGTTATGCCAGAAAGTGGTTGGACTAACCTGGAAATGATAGACTAGAGGACAAGGAGGTTTGTCTTCAGCTTATTAGAAAGTTGTGTGTTCAATACTGAAAGCAAATGTAACATGTAAAACTCTGATCATTGCTATGGGTATTGCTTCAGAACGATCACACTGATACTAGTAAAATCAGTAATGGAGATGTGAAAGGACATCTACTGCCCAGGTATACTTAAGTAAGATCTACGTTGCTGTGAAACAGTTTTGTTATACTTTTTAATAAAAAGCAGCAGTGCTTAGTAAAATCAGTTAAATCACTTAGAGGAATTAAAATGCTGATAAGCTAATACTGATCCTTCTAATTATTGAATAAATTAGCATAAAAAGTAAATAATGCGTTCCTGGATTTACAACTGAAGGTAATTTTATGAGAATGATAATTTCTTGAGTTGTCTTTTTTCTAATATTCAGGTGTGGGGTTTTTTTAACAGCTGACAATAGTTACGGGGAAATGAAACTACTTACTAAAGAAAATATACTATATAGAAGTAATTGCTTGCTCTTTGTTCTGATAGATATATTTACTTTCAAATAATTTATGAAGGCAAGTGCATTCACGGAAGTTTTGAAACTCACATTGCAATAGTGTTTGGATTAGTAGTGTACCCACAGTCCAGAATTCACATATTTTCCAATGAAAATACATGAAGTCATGCAGACAGTGCAATGTGTAAGAAAGAATATTCTGTGAAAATATTTCACAGAAGAAATTATGAAGGTGATAATTTCATTTTTTCCTTCCCCAGTTTGCTATTTTGGCTCCTGCCTTTTTGTCTGCTTTGTTTAGGTGGGTTTTGTAGTGGCTGACCCAGGTATGAGGAGACATGTGCTGTGAGGCAGAGCAACAAGCTGGCTTTGGTAGTCTGACCATGAGAGTCTCGTGAATTTCAGATGTTTTCAGACTTGAGCCATGTGCTGAAAGAGGGAGGGGAAATAAAAATAGCTGAATGCTATCAGACTTGACATTAGGTTCAGAGGAGTCATTTTGAATTAATTTGAAATCTGTGCATTGATCAGCCCTCGGTTTTGATGACCGGCACTGTGTTGTAAATAGCAGTAAAAACTGCTGAGCATATTGTCTAACCTTTCTTTGTAATGGCAACATCAATCACCCCATGATTAACATGCTCACAGGCACTTTTTTCATCTTCTGCTGTAGCATCTCTTGGATTAACAGCTGAGCACTGGAGGAAAAGAGTCTTCTCTGAAAGAGGCTGTAAAAAAGTCCATAGAAAAACATAATTTGTCATGTGTCACTTGGAATAATGAAGCAGAGTGATACCCTCCTCATTTTGCAGAATCAATAGTTTTTTAAATATAAATGGAAATATATAACTGAGAATGAAGATCATTTTTTCCATTGAATTTCTGTAACCAAATTATATAGTAACTTTGATTTATAAATGCCATTTTTTCTGGATGGGGAGAGATCAGTCTAATCACATTACACATTTCTCATTTTCACAGCCAAAATCTCATTCTTCTGGGATATCAGTCAAATGTGTGCATTCTCTCACCCATGTCTTGAGCATGAATAGTTAGTTATCTAGGAGGATTCAGGAACAGTATGTAGTAAAGAAATCTGACAGCAAATAATAAGATAAAGTGAGAAAAAAATGTTACCTGCATACTAAAATATAACTTTTTAAAGTTTTCAGAGCACCCTTTTGGAGAAGGAGTCAATTTGCATCACTGCTTGTACTCTAAACAATTGAGTAAAGAAGAGTGTACACAATACATAGGTATTGGTTTATTTACTGTGCTCTCAGAATATTTTATAAGTATTTAATCTAACATAATTTTTTCTCTGTACTGCCTTGAGAGAGGTTAAACAATAATTTCCATGGCCACTAGAATTTCCAAAGCATGCGTAATTCTCTCATCAAAACAATTCTGAGAAATTAGTAAGTGTTATTTACCTACACTCTCCCCAGCACACAACACTTAAGCTGACAACAGGCCACTGTCCCCCAAAACTGCATCCATTAGTGTTTGGGAGTCAGTAGGCCAATGAGCTGGAAATTTCATTTTCTTTGACTTCTAAGACCCAGGATTTCATTCTGCCATAGAAAGTGCTGCATCCACATTGGAAAGCTGTTCACAGTGTGTTCAGTTCTCACAGCACCTCACAGGCCCAAGGCTTCTGCTGAATTGCAAGCTGCAACTCAGGCAATAAAATTAATAGACAATCCTTGGTAAGGCAGTTCAAAGGCAATCTAGACTGGTGCTTGTCTGAAAAAACTGAACTGACATTTAATAGATATTCTATAAGTCAAGGAACTTCCCTGTTCACCTAGAGTGAATTGTTATTTTTTTTTCCCATTTTGATATCTTTTCAAGGCTTCTGATGAACAGAGAGCAAGAGCTTTCCACAAGGAGCATCTTCAGCAGAAACCAAATAGTAAGTAATAGAGTAGGCACGCAAGGTACATCTTGCAGACAGCTACTCAATTCCACATAGTATAATAGACGCTTCTAGAAATTACACTCATTTATAACTGGAAGGTACCAGATGATACCCAGTTTATGTACAGCCCCATGCTTGGACTTGAACTGGTGGGACAGTAATACCTATTTTTCAGCAAGGTTTCTGTGTCCTCCACTCTTTGTCAGATGTACACATTAAAAAAGAGATTGTAAAATAAAAATATTTTCTAAATATCTGATCTAAGTGTTCCTATCCCCCTTCAGCCAACCTTGGTTTTAGATGCTTCATATATAGTAATTTCATAAGAAACAAGCAGCTGTGTTGAAATTGAGACTAGGTGTTATAAACCAACTTCTGATCCCATACCTAGCTTTCCAAGAAGGAAGGTTCATTCTTCTGTAGTTCACATGCTGCCTCTCAGCCACTGAAAAAGGATTTTTAGGAATGTTAGGGAAGGAGACTGGGGTAAGATTGTGAAAGTTCACCTATTTCATAATCAGAAAGTCTCAGTTTGGGGTGTTTGTTCTACTTCTGAAAGAGTTGGACTAGACATCCCATGTGTGCTTTGTCTTTGGGGATTTTCTTTGGGCTCTGAATGTTTTGTGGGATGGAATAGGTCACTTGCAGGTAGGTACAATAGACTCATCACCTGAAATGCAGAGGGGAAATGATTAATTAGATTTTTCTGAAACTTGATGGTAAAGGTTTGTTCTACTTTGTGACTGACACTTAATGCAAATTATTTAGACCACTTGTGTATTAATTAGAAGCTGTATATATTATCATATTTATTATATTTTTTATGTGTTCTGAGCAATGTGAAAAGGGTGATAGCTTAGCAAATTGGTTGTGTGCTAGAAGTTGGCAAGGTCACTGGTGAAATTCAGAGTTATAGGTAGGTGTGATAAGTGTTCGGGGTCTCAGGGAAAATGAATTTCATTTATAAAATATGCCAAAACTGGTATGTGTGAGAAGGATATAGCAGGTGTGAAGCCTATTCTCTGATAGGAGTAAGGGTTGTAAAGGTTGCTGGGATTACATCTTTCCTTCTCACTTTTCCTGCCCAGCTGCTGGTTACCAACAAGGATCAGACATGGAGACTGGTAAAGAGATGATGCCTGGCACATTAGCAACTACACTACAGCAATAGCATACAGAAGTTCAGTTTGAGGGTGGGAATAAGACACCAGAGCTGTTTAATGTAGCTTGATGCAGCATAATCCTTGTGTCCTTCTTGGAATATGCTCTAGGTGGGTGGACAGCTACAAGGGTGGAAAACTGTATGGTCTGTTGGGCCCATAGACCGGCAGTTAATTGTTCACACTCTACCTGCACACCGTATATGAGCTGAATTCCCCAGGACTCTATGTGGGGACATACCCTATTTAACACTTCTGTCAATGACTGGGAGAAGGAGACATGATGTCCTCCCATCAGGTCAGTAGATGACACAAAACTGGAGGGGGCAACCAAGGGATGTGCTGCAGGACAGATGTGTCCTTCAGAGGGACCTGGACGGGCTGGAGGAATGAGTCAACCTCATGACATGGAAACCTCATGAAATTAAATGAGGACAAATGCAAACTCTAGTGGTGACGATGGACTAATCCTCTGCATCAGGTCTAGTGGGCCATGAGTTGGGTGTGGGCCAGTGGTGTGCCCTGACAACAAAGATGGGCAACAGCATCCTGGACACTATTATGATGAACAAAGCCAGTAGATAGAAGGAAGATATTATCCCGTCTATTGAGCACTTGTCAGTCTGCATCTAGTTACACTGACTCAAGTTTGGGGCCTTCCGTTAGAGCAGACATCAACAGATTTTTGATACTTCGTCAGATGCTCCTGAGATGGTGAGGGCTAGAGCATTTCCTGTGCGAGGAGAGGCTGATGGAACTGAGTTTGTTCATCTTGGGGCGCAGATGGCTTTGCAGGGGGACTTGGCAGCAGTCCCCAGTACCTTCAGCATCACTGAGGGGATGGAGCTGGGCTTTTCATGTTGGTTCATGGCAGGTGGAAGAGGGACAGTGGGCATAAAAAGTGAAGCAAGAGAGTTTCAGACTGGATATAAGGAGAACAAGACACTGTGCAGTCTATCTGTCCTTGGAAGTTTTCAAGACAAAACTCTGAGGAACTTGGTCATGAAATCAGTGTTGACTCTGGACTAGAGACTTCTGAGAACCTCTCCAGCCTGAAAGGGTCAATAATGCTATGATAATGGGTCTTTTAATGAGCCAAAAAATTCTGAAGGTAGGATCCTTGCAGAAAAGGGAAGGAGGAGGTAAGTTCATTTGTCTGCAAGACTTTTTTCATCTACCATCTTTTTTTCTTTGTTTAAATTCAAATTCTATATGAGGTTTTGCACATTTCGAAGATGATTGCTTTCCAGTTTTGATAATTACTTTATATACCAATTCTTCCAGTCATTAGACACAAATTGCAGTATTTCACAAACAGAAGATCTGATTTATTGTCTGACCTGACTAGTAATGAAGCATTTTGACAGTATCTGGGCTAATTCCCTGCTGTGTAAGCATATGCAGCATCTTTGAAGTGAATGGCACTACATGGAATTGTACTAGTGGTAAGTTCATCCCATTTTTAATGAAATAAAACAAATAGGTTTTGTGCTCGTAAATTATTTAAACATTCAGACAAGGACTTGCTGATGAGCAATTATAAGAAAATCTTTCCTCTCACACAAGAAATGTCAGATTTTTCCAAGAAAACCAAACAATTATGATCTTCAAGGCTAAAAATGTTGAACTGGAAGGCCGTCTATTAAATAGGTACAACACTCAAGTGGATGCGTGATCCTATGTCATCTCCAGTGCTGTTAAAACAGAAAAGTTATGCATCTCATCTAAGCACAGACTTTGGGATAGTTGAGAAAGTGTGATGCACTGCACTTTCTTGGAATACCTGCCTTAGGCTGAATCCTCCGTGGAGGTGGCTCCTGCTCTCTATTCAATATATGGAGAGAGCTAAGATTATTAACTTGGACTACACACCTAATTTTTACATTGCTAAAATTAGCTGAGATAAATCCCACCCACAGCTACTACATTTATCTTAAGTTTCTCTTTTTTCTATTTTGTTTTTAATTTCATGTCCCTCCACTCACCCGTGTCTTGTGTCTTCTGCTTTTTTCTCTAAATCTATTGTACATGTTATTTCCTTTAATTTAACCATGATCTCTGATGCTGGAATGGCAAATGGGATTCTACAATAATTCAGCTCCACTCTTTTTGCTGAAATGCTGATTTTCTTAAATACTGAAAAAATCCAATGGGGCTATATACAGGGCAGAAACAATAACATAAAGGCATCTTGATAACTTATGAAGAACGAGCCAATTGACAGAGTTGCATGTCATTCAGTGAAAGGGGAACATCTCGTTTCTAGTTGAGGGCAAATGATAGCATGATTCTCTCACATCCTGCATTACGCACTTGTCCATCAAATGTAGCCACAGCCCAACAAGCTGCAAGAAGACAGTTGAGGTCTGATGAAAACAGTGCAAATATCCCAACAAATAGCAGAAATGCCACTGTTTTCTTGGCTGACTCAGGCTCTGCGGAACATTGCTGGGAGCTCCAAGGGGTACCATCAGGAGGTCCAGCAGTAACATCTCTTCCCTAGACCAACTACTTCTCATTTCTGTGTGGTTTGTACAGGAGTATGTACCTGGCTAAGTCTGGTGTTAGAAAGCCTCCAAGAAGCATGAGGGTCTCTGCCCCCTCGCAGATATCAGAGGGGATTTTGGCATCATACATAGCCTCCCACTCTGGCTCACTCCACTCTGTCCTCACCATGGCCTTCAGCAAGGGCTGCTCAGCTTCTCATGGAGGAGCTTTTGAATTCTCATAAATGATATGTTGGGACTGAGGTGGAATGGAACCCAGAGCTGCCACTGTCTGAATGGGAAGGCAAACCCACAAACCCAGCAGCATTTTTCATCAGCAGGTTCACTTCTAGTGTCAAAAGACGTTATGAACCAATGACCAAATATTTCACATTTATAATGCAATAGGACTCAAGCTCCAAGGCCAGAAATATTTAAGATAACTGATGTTTGCAGAGATACCCTAAAATTTTTTCTCCTGGTGCATGTAATGTGATTTTTCCATCTGTTTGCTGCATAACTGAGGAATGAAAAAGCTAGAGTATGGTAAGATTATAATCAGATTCATTTGTTTTTCAATTACTGCTGGATATATTTTATTTCTGAGGCTGGGACTACATCCAGCATTTTTTAGCCTGAATGTGGATAATACAGGTTACAATTTTTTCCTCAAAATGTGGGACTGCTTATTTTTCCCATGTTTGACATTATATAATCGCAGATATTGTAATTATAGGTATTCATTTTTTTGTGATGAAATGTGGCTAGTGTAACAACACTGTTTAAATAGCTGTCTCTGTTTCAGTGAGAAAGAAACATTTGGCAGTATCCCATTCTGCCATTTAATTGAGTCATGTGAAATATGTGAGCTGGGAGAAGAACAAAATTTCTTAAACCCTGGAACATATGAAATAGGTATGTGTCTGTCATGGTCCACTTCTGGTATTAGTGCAAATGATTTTGATGCTGTATTAATGGTGCTATAGTAAAACAGGAGGAAAATCAGGGATAAATAAATTAGTATCATGAGAGAAGTGTTGTAGTGCAAGCAAGAACATCAGCCACCTGCCAGTCACCTCAGTGAATGTGGCTGAGTCCCTGTCATGGCAAATCAGTGGTAGGAGCTAGGAGATTTATGTGCTGCTGGATTTCTCTTCTCTCAAAGTTGCATCAACAGAGACCTCTGGAACTGAAACTAAAACCTTTCCTGTTTTCCTAAATGTCTTCCAAAGTGATGATAGAGAAGAGACATAATTGCTGGGTTTAGATTTCCTTGTTGGGAAGAGTTCTTTTATGAAGGGGGAATAGTTTTTTTTTTTTATCTGTGCAAAAGTATGAACCTCAACATAAACGAGCTGTCAGATTTTGCCACATTTAGTACCTATTAGTACCATTTAGTGCTCCATTCTGTCCCTATTGATTTAGACATTGAACACCTGAGAAGGTAAGTTATAGAGGCTTGCCTTCTTATATAGCATGTGTTCTGCTTTTGCTCCAGAAAACACTGAATTATTATTAAATTATTAATCTCACCGATGCAATTTCCTGTGATATACACGTTTTGACTTTTAGATAGATAGTCCCAGTAATACTCTGTGAAAGATTGTCTGCAAATAGTCTAAGAAGCATCAAGTAAGGAGACCCTCTATGAAAATGGGGTATGAAACATCTGGAATAAGCTGATAGAGGGGAGCTGGGATGTGGGTGCTTTGATATCATGGGATTCTGCTTCTTCTGAGTGCTTTATACAAAGATTGCACAAGCTAATACTATGAAGTACTTTGTGTTCTCCTTTATCCACATATGCTTGCTACATGTAATTTCTATCTTACCCTAGGATAAGGCCTCAGGCCCAGTGCTGGAGGGAAACACCTTCCCTAAAGGCTCTGTAACTCCCAGCTTAGGCAGACACGTCACTGTTGTATTACACCAGGCGGAAATGAAAAGGAGTAGTTTGTCTGGGGAGGAGATGTTGTTTTTGGACCTCCTTATGGTGCTCCTGGGGAGCTCCCACTAATGTTCCCTGGAGCCTGACTCGCTCAAGAAAACAGTGGTATTTCTGGGAACAAGGAGCCTCTGCTATTTGTTGGGATATTCCCACTATCCACATTGCCTCTGCACTTGGTTGAGTACCTCTGTCAGACAGTCTTCCACAGCAGCCATCCTGCCCTTTGCACCAGCACACTTTCTCTCTTCTAGCAGTGCCTAGTAGCCAATTCATCCCCACAGGAGGTCTCACCAGTGGACTCTGCATTGCGCCTCTTTTATTGATGGGGTTGTCTTAGCAACAGCAAGAAGCTTAGGGCAGGGGCAAGACGTGATCTCTTTTCTGTACAGCACAGTGCAGAATTCACATGGCCATACAAATGTTTTATGATAATAATTTCCCTTCCTTCAATATATTATCCTGTTTTTCTTTCACCATCTGAACTTCATCTTGTTATTTGTTGCCCATTAGCATTGCTTCTAGGAAAGTCTGGCAAAACCATTACTGAAATTGTTCACTTAAAGTTATAGATGGTGTTCAAAGGACCTGCTGTTTTGTTGAAACATGCAGTTCAGTAGATTTTTTTAGCCTCACATTGATTTTGGTTTGTATGCTAGGGACAGCAGCATGTGACAGCTTAAGTGCCACTACTTGTACCAAGTGTAATCATCAGTGTGGCACCAAAAATGAAAACCAACTGAGAAAATGGTTAGCTTTGCTCCTAGATTTGATATTATGGAGATTTCTTGCTTGGTATCATAGCACATGTGGAGATTTGGTTGGGATGGCTCATTCAGTCCAGGATCACCCAGGTGTGTCTGTGCTCCCTGCTTACTGGCGCTACCGACTTTCAGAGCATGGTAGACAGCCAGGACAAATATGATAAAAGAAGTTAAAAGTGCTGCCATTGCACCTCACTAGTGAGATGTAATTAGCCAGTTGGGAGCTATGGATCTGGAGAAAATTTCTGTCTATTCTTACAGGAGAAGCAATATGTCTTCCTGAGGAATTTCGTTCTTCTGTTAGTCTGTGAAGATAATGCCTGTGATGTCTGATCAGCAGCAGGCATTGTGAAGGAACAGAGCATGGTCAGAGCAGATTAAATCTTCATGGTTTCCAGTAGCTATAATAGCTTTGTTAGCTGCTAGTATCTTGAGTGAAATGTGATTTTCTTTCTTTTTTTCTTTTTTTTTTTTGAAGATACTTATAAATTGGCCATATTTTGACCCTAGAAGGACAAAAATTGCATGCAGACACCAGTCACCCTCTGCCAAACCATAAGCAGCAGAGGACAAGGACACTAAAGAAAATTGTCACATGGTTGTCTCATAAGTCCATTTTCCATAGTCCAATGCCTGAAATGCTTACCCTTTTACCGTTAATATTTCCTAGAAAGATGCCTGGAGGAGTCACCTACTGCAGAGAAATTTGGCTTCAGCAGTCAAAGGGACCAGGCAGGACTAAAGCTGTGGGTTTTGGTCATCAATGGAGTGCACAGCCTGTTGCACTCAGACCTTGTCTGGACAGGTGTCCAGTCTCGCAGGCCCACTGCTTCCAAGGAAGGCCCTGGGACTTTCCTCCTTGAGCCTTTGGATGCTACTGGCTTTAAACTGCCTGGCACAGCAGCAGAGCTGTTTCTCACATGGCTTCACGTTTCAAGAACTGAATAATTCTGAATTTGTTGTTCAGGTGGTTTTCCTTCCGGGACCTCACTCAGCAAAGAGAAGGAAAATTGGCTAATCAGTTTTACTTTTGTTTACTGCCACCCTTTCAAGTGGTATTTGACCTCTCCAAGGTGTGAATTGTAAACATTGAGGGACTACATTTATTTGTTTAGAGAAAGTCTTGACTCAAGTCTCATTAGAATACTATAAACATTTGTATTGCTCTTATGGAGTGTAAATTTAGATTAAGGTTTTCATCAGAGAGTGTCTTTTAATCAAAGCATCTGTTAGTGTTTGACGATATAAAGGTATGTTCATACAGGTAAATAAATATGTACCTGTTATCTACCTGTCACTTGTGATACTCAGTAGATTATAAAAATAAACTAGAATAAAAAGGGAAATAAATTGTTAGAAAATGGAGAAGGTAGGCTGGCAGGCATATTACTGGTAAGCAAAGAAAATTGGAAGGCAGACTGAGAAATAATGACATGCTGTTTGTTTTTTTCTGGACAGTCATTATTTCTGCAGGGAACATGTGCACTGCAAGGATACTTTGCAACAGCTCACCAGCTAAGGTGAATAACCCCAAATTGCTTCATCTTTAATGCATATTATAGCTCATCCACATTTCAATTGATCCTGGCTCCTTCTGTTTTGAAGTTTAAATATGATTCCAGGGTCACTGGTTAGAGTCCCATCTCCTCTGTGGACAGAACATGCCATAAAGCCAATGGGATGCTTGTGCCTGAAGTGAGCAAGACATACTAATCTGCTTGGTACAGCCTTGGCCCCACACAGAGCATTCAGTTTTAATCTGCAGCAGAAAGGGGATGCTAGAGGCCCAGTGTATCAAAAGGTAACAAACACAGAACACAGCTATGTGTATGAAAGGTAACCTTATTAATGAAAGCACTGAGGAATGGCACCACTGAACACCAGCCTTTTTTCCTTTTGAATGGTAAGAGTTCAGGGAGTGGACAGGGGCTATTCCAGGGCAGCTGTTGTTGATGACAGAGAATGGTCCCAGAAAATGTTCAATTCCTATAAAAACTGGCGTGCTTTACCACTGCATAAATGTTGCCTCAGTGGGTTACTTGTATGACAGTGTATGAAAGTATCAGGGACTGTTTCTTTGGGCCAGTTTCTTGGGAGTTGATGATCCCTCATCCACAGCAAGCAGCACTGGTGCTCCCAGTAGCAAACCAGTGAGGAAGAGTCAGCGTTGGAGCAGGCCAAATGGAAGCAAAACAGGCTAATCTGCATATTCAAGGTTGAGATACAAAAAATGGGTTCTCTTTCCATTGACTAAAAGTATGTGGAGTATTTTACATGTTCATCATTACTGATCACCCCTAACTGTTCTTTCTGTTCTCTACAGGAGAAGTGAGCTATCCTGGGGACACACTGATAGATATTTATGACTGATTTTATCTGGGATGAGATAAATCTGACTTTTAGTAAAGTACTGTTTTAACCATTGTGGGCGGAGGGAGTTTACCCTGCAATCTTGTGCATATTTACCAGCATTGTAAATGTCTGAGTTTAGATGAATCCAGCCCTAAAATATCTGTTGATTGTGATTTGTGACACCTAGCTTGGGAGTTCCTGAGAAGATTCCCAGATCTCGTTTCCACCCCTGTATACTTTGATGTCTGTGGAAAATTCATCGCGTTACCTTTAGCTGTTTACTTGAGCAGGGCTTGGCATGCTGAGCATATTAAAGTTTTCTCTCCACCAGAGAAGTTTACATAAGATATTACTTTTATTTTCTGTGTGAATTGTTCTTTATATGAAGGCACGTCCTCAAAGTAGGATCAGCTATGAAAATATTGAATACACTGTCTTTGATATCCTCAAGAGGATTAAAACAATCATCGTTAATCATTCAAAGATATGAAAATTGTCACGACATCCAAGTCCACAAAAACACAGTTCTGAGTGACTTTTCATGAGGCTAGTAGCTCCTAGTTAGGCTAAAAAGTCACTTCCCAATCAAAGATACAGTGCTTGACTTTCCTTTTAGTTACACTGGAGCAAATTGAGAGTTTCTGGTGTCAATTACATTTTGTCCGGATTTTCACTGGCTTAATCGAGATAACAATCAAGCCCCTTGGGTTCTAATCAAGTTTGATATTACCCTGGTGAGTTGTTATAATCCCTTAAATGGCACCATGTGGTAAGAAATCAGTTGTGTTATGAAAATTACTCAGTTATGCTACTGCAGTCTGGTCTAATTGCCTAATTTTACCTGCTAAATAAAGAAAATATTCAGAATTCTCTATTGCACCACCTTTGCGGTAGACATCCATATTTGTAATTCTCAGTGTAAGAGAGAATGAGAAATATTTTTGGTCAAGAAAGTTTTGAATATGGAACTCAGCGTAGCTGTCTGAACAAACACCTTGTAGTTAAACTAAATTATCGTATATAGTCTTTGACTGCAAACATCTAAATAGCATAAGAACAAAAGTGAAATAACCAAGATAAGTAAAAACTGTGCCTTGCTTTACTGTACTATAGTCACTTACCATTGTCATTGCATTTTGCTCATTGCTTTAAGTTGGGACTTCAGCTTTTGTGAGCATTGTGGCATAATGGGTGTTTTGGGATATATGAACATAGAAATAGGAAGCACATAATATATAATTTCTCTCATGCTGGATAGAGGCAAGTTGCATTCCCCTCTGTAAGGTGTTTCTTGAGAGTTATATGAAAAGTGCAAAGGTATGGTTAAAGTATTTTATGTATGTATGTATCTAAACACACGCATATATATACATATATATTTAGAACTTCTATCAACTTTAATTACTTAAGAGGGGTATTGCATACTTAGAGAGAGGTCTTGATATTCTCTGAAAAATATTCAAAATTTTGACTTTTGAAGACAAAGTTTCACTTTTGTTTTTGAGTGTATTCTTAAGTAAACTCAAAACAATTGCTAAAGTCTAGAATGAATCTTTTCAGAAATTTAGTAAAACTAGAGAAGAAAATTAAGAATCGAGAAGTATTTCTATCTTCTATCAGACTGTTCCCAGAGAACAGAACCAAACTCAGAGTTTTTGAGTTCAATATTTGGAAATGATCTGATGCATGAAACAAGATATTTGAAAAACTACTATTAATCAGTTTATGAACTTCAAAATTAACTTCCATAGTATACCTGAATAAGGATACCGGGAACATAATTGGTTGAAAAGAGATGAAATAGAATTTTTTTTTCGTCTTATCACCTGTATATATATTCACGGTCTGGTTTTACTTTCCTATGAGTACATGGATATCTTGGAAGAAATTCTGTTTTCTTGCCTGCTATACTTGTGCACAAATGCTTGGGTTACAGTTCACTCAGGTGTGTGCTTGGTCATCCTCTGGCCAAGGTGAGCAGATATATTTTTGTCTGTTTTTCAAAGAAATACCAATATAAGTCACTGAACATTTGCTTTGTGCTTGGAGATCTCTCCAGCGTGCAAAAATGCCTCATAGCACTGTGAGTGGAATTGCTTGCGTAAGCCATGAAAGGTAACTGTGGCATTTAGAGACACCATGAAGTGAAAAAACTGCAACAACTTGGTTTCTAAAAAGCCACGTTATCTTGCAAATGACTTGTCATACTTTGCACTCTGTGTCATAACCCACCACCATCCAGCAACAGTGAATTTCAGTACTGTATGTCAGTCAACTGTGCTGTATAGGATGTAAGGTATGCTGTCAGGACATGTGGTGTGGCTGAGAAAAAGGTGAGCAACAGACATAAGTAAAAGCCACAATTCTGTTGTGATTCTGGGTATAATAGTAAAAAGGACATGATTTGTTGCACTGGGAAGATTCTTATGTGCATATCTAAATGCACATATTTTCCAAAGCAATCAGAATTATTGGCATCACGGACTGTTTGCCCTTCTGGATAAGTTCATGCTTCATGAAATCTGCCAAAGTGTATCATCAAATCAGTGGCATTTCATGGACTTGGAATAATATTTTAGGATTTCTTATATCCTCTAATGCCCCTTCTACTTCCCAGAACTAGACCTGATGGTGGAGTATTAGAATGAGTAGCAACTGATAACATTCATCCCCAATATACTTCTTACATATTGATCAGGTTATTACCTACTTGTGTTATATTTTTTGTTTTGTTTACTTCCATTTTTTTTGCCCATGAGGAAAAATATGCCACTAACAGTACTTGAGGATCATAAATTTGTTATAATTGCTTTATTATAGTAGAAATTAAAAAAGCAGAACAGAGGGAAGGTGTTTCATATAAAGTGACAGTTGATTTTCCTCTGCCTGCCTGTAAAATACCCCTTTATCCCAATCTTCTCTGAATATCATGCTTTATTTTCTAGAGAAAAATTTCTGTGCTTGGGGCACATTTCATTAAATCTTTGCAAACCACTGATGCCTAGAATATGTTCTGCTTAGCATAATCACATTAATTCCAGTTTTCACAGACATATGTGTTCCACCCTCCACATCTCTTAATCGCTAATCCCACCTCCATGAAGAGCTTTTTGGGAGAAGCATGCCATAAAAAATGAAATTAAATTGTTCTGGAGCTAGTTTCTGAATGTCACGTGAAAGCTTTTACTCTTGGCAACACTGGCATCAATGTGCCTTTCCTTCAGATGAAAAGTCTAGACATGAAGCAAAAACCTGTGCTTGCTTGAAGCCCACAACATTGACAGCATGGGAACTACGCATTTTCTCAGTACCGTCTCATCCCTAATCAGTGTACTGGGGAATTTGAATGTGCTCGTTGCTCTGGGTGGAGTAGGTTCCACTGGTAGCTCATCAGATCAGTCCTGGACAGGGATTATGTCTAATGTTGAGCAAGCAAGGTGCCTTGACTGAGATTGGAAAGAGTCAAGTATTTTTAAAATACTGCTACCTGTTTATATTTGTGCTTGTCAATCCTAAGCTTTCCCTTTGCTGTCATTGCCTGAGAGGGGAGCAAAAAAATGTAGGCGTGTGCGTGAGGAAGAAAAAGGGAGAAACAAACAAATGAAACACTGGCATAACCAAGCTGGGACTATTAAAAGTGGGAGACAAGCTTTTGTAATAATGAGGAGGCGCTGTGTAAGCCTAGTCTGGAAAAGGCCTTCAGTACTGAGTATTTCAGTGACAGCTAGCTCCTCTGGTTTCTTAGACTATTAGCCCCAGGTAAAGGATTAATAAAATATTAACCTGACAATAGCCACTTCTCCTGAATGCAATTGCTCATTATCTGAAAAAAAATAGTCCAAAGAACTTAATAAAAAAGAAACTATCGTTATTAAAATTGTCTTCCTGAAATGGATTGCACATGGAAGAATCATCTAAGGATCATTTCATCTTGATTGTGTGCCATGCTGTGTATCAAATTACATCAGAGTTATGCTGCAAGCAGCCATCCTTCAGGAGCATCTAGCTGGCAAAAGCTTATTCTAGCCAAGAGCCAATATAATTGTGTAAATCATCCCATTTCATGGGTATAATTCTTCAATCAGCAGAAGGGGAGTAAAAGTTCTCAATGTGTTGGTCATAGTACATCCATCTAACCTGGGATATTTTCCTTTGTGTGATGGTGATGTTTGAAGCTGTATGGGGCAACTTGTTTATCTGTGCAGTCAGATCCTGCCAACAGTACATTCAACAAAACATTACTCCATAAACAAATATAATGGGACTGCCTGAAAAATGAGACTCTGCTTAGACTGAAAAAAAGTAACAATCTGGCCTTGATAGAGTTGAACCTCAGTTAAAAGAAATGGATATGAGGTACAGGAAAATATGGCCTTCTCCTTTCTGGTCTCTGAAAACCTTTAGTAGCTTACAGTTCGTGGCTAATGTTTCCAGGAAAATTAGATGCCTTGTTCTCATTCCCTGCTCAAATAAGCTGTGGCAACAGATTTCACCTGGAAGTGCAGTGAATTGTTAAAGGTCTTCTATTTCATATACAAGTCTAATTACTGTAATTTTCTTCATGCAATTTTTCACTTTCTACTTCAATAATTATGACATAGGTAAGTAATAGTAAGATAATACAATAGCAAAGAAGGATTGTAACATGAAACATGAATTAAAAGAAGCCAAGTTTCTATGTCAGCAACACAGCAATAAAAGGGCATTAAGAAAAAAATCCTTGGTCTTAGAGAGAGGAGCAATTTCTCGGGTACTAAAACTTTTATCTAAACTGTGTTGAAGAGAGAGGTTTTCTCAGAGATTATGATAAAGCTTTTACAGGTACCCAAACCAGTATTCATAATTTTCAAAGAAGTGAGCCCCTCCTGTTTGTCTGGTGTTGATATCTTTTCTTTCCAGCTTCTGTATGCACAGTTTCCAAAGATTGGTGACCTCACAAGAGAGTCTTGAGTGAACTGTCTAGGTTAGTAGAGCTAATATTTGCTGGTTTTGCTATAGACATTCTGCTGGCACCCACCAGTGTACCTGAGTGTGAGCCATGTGGCCGACATCTGCCACTTGTCATTCATTCACTTGTCTTATTTGCCTGGTACATGCATCTTTCTTTCTGAAATTGTGCCTTTTGCTCCATGATCTCTGTTGTTTCTCTTCCTGGAGCTAACCTGATTTTACATCAAGAAGCCTTTGATCCAGTCTTTGCTGAACTTGATCAAGGCCCGTAATTTAGAGCGCAGAACGCTGTTAGCTCTTAATCACTTCACGTACTGTGGTGATATAACCCCAGCCAGCAACCAAGCCACTTGTTCACTCACTGCCCTACCAGCAGAACTGGGGAGAGAATCAGAAGGGCAAAAGTGAGAAAACTTGTGGGTTGAGATAAAGACAGTTTAATAGGGAAAGCAACAGCCACGTATACAGGCAAAAAACCCCAAGAAATTCATTCACTGCTCCCCATGGGCAGGCAGGTGTTCAGCCATGTACAGGAGAGCAGGGCCCTATCATGTGTAACAGTGACTTAGGAAGACAAATGCCATCACTCCAAACACCCCCACCTTCTTCCCTCTTTATATACTGAACATGATGTCATATGGTATGGAATATCCCTAGGGTTAGTTTGGCTCACCTGTCCCAGCTCACTCCCAGGACCTTTTGCCAGTGTGGCAGTACCAAAGGCAGAAAAGGCCTTGGCTCTCTGTAAGCACTGATCAGCACAAATCCAAAACACAGCTCCATACTAGCCACTGTGAAGAAAATTAACTCTACCCCAGCCAAAACCAGCTTTCTTAAATTGATAAAAAAGTCATAACTGTTGTACAGTGTTTGGGTTCTTTTGGGAAACACTGACCCAGATGGGAGGTTTCCCTGTGCACTTCCACACCAGGTCTTACCTTACTATAGAATCATAGTATGGTTTTTGTTGGAAGGGAGCTTAAAGATCACTAGTTCCAACACCCTGTAATGGGCAGGAACATCTTCCACTAGATCAGGTTGCTCAGAGCCCCATCCAGTCTCGTCTTGAACATTTACAGGGGTGGGGCATTTGTAACTGCTATGGGCAACCTGTTCCAGTGCTTCACTGTCCTCACAGTAAAGAATTTCTTCCTAATATCTAATCTGAATATGCCCTCTTTGAATTTAAAGCCATTCCCTCTTTTCCTATCACTTTATGCTCTTCTAAAAAGCCCCTCTGTGGTTCTCTTTCAATACTGGGAGGCTGCTGTAAGGTCTCCCCTGATCGTTCTCTTCTCCAGATTGAACAACCCCAGCTCTCTCAGCTTGTGTTCATAGGATAGGTGCTCCAGCCATCTGGTCATCTTTGTTGAGAAAATGATGGAGAAATCTGTGCCAAGAACCTCTAAGAGACTTTACCCCATGTACACTGGACTGAATTTGGACAGGGCCATCTCAGCACAGGTATTTCCAAGCCATGATTTCCCAAACCTTCTGTGCACTGGGCAAAGATGAGAGAGTTTAGTACTGTGTATTAACAGCTTCTGAGTAGTGTTTCTCGTTTGTTTCAAGTGGGGCTAAAAGCAGACTATACAGTCTCATGCCAGAATTGGGAATTACTGTGTTTTGGGGAGTATCCGGGTGCTATTTCAGGTTTTGAAACAGTTTTAAAATTCTGTGTTTGTTGCACAGAAAGAATTAGGATTTGATACAGTACTGTGTAGCTGTGCTTTGTTTCAAATATAAAGAGCAAAAATATGAGGAGATGAACAGAAATTTCATCATCATTTACCTGGTACAGGTCTGAGAAGTTAATTTTCTGCATAACTGCTTTGTCCAACTTTACTCTGAACTGGTATGTAGCTATGTCCTTCCTGCCTGCATCACCTGCTGGTATAAAAGATTCTCAGACATGCTGTGAGATGGAGTCAGAGGGAAGTTAATACACTTCTTTTAATGCAAAGCTTTTTCTAGAGAGGTCTTAACAGGATCAGCGTGGCACCACCCAGGCATAAGCAGTCCTCCAAAACACACTCTTTGTTATCTAAGTGGTATTTGTCTGGGAGGGACAGATGATGCATCTCCCTGGCTTCTGCAGATGTTCTCAGGTGACAGCATGCAACATTAATCACCCTGATGCATCCACTGAGCTGTCACGAAGGTTTTACACATCCTAGAGCACTGTGAAATCCCTTCCCCAGGGCTTCCAGTCCTCCTCACATTCCTGGGACAGCAGACGCTTTGTGTGCTGGAGGCTGTGACCTGAAGACAGAGGGATTCACCAAAGGAAGTTACTGGCCAGTTTAGTCATTCACAGTCACGAACATTCCTGACTTCTTCACAGATGCCATCATCTTCATCTAAAGAGAAGACTCCAGTCAGAAGGAGTAGTAAAAAGGGATGGCTGGCTCCTACCTTTTCTACCTCAAGGAGCCTAGAAGCAGAGGCAGGCAGGACCAATTGTAGGCTATCTTCTTTAATTAGAAAGATGCACCAAATGCACCTCAAAACTGGAGAATTCAGGACAATCAGAGAAGCTTCTTTTATTACCTTGTTCTTCTGTGTCTGGGATGCCAGTGTTGATCAAAGTCATTTTCATATCACCTCTTGGCAGATTTTCCCAGTGCACTGAGTTTGGTAATTTACAGGAGAACACTTTCAGCAATAACCATAACTGACATCTGAAAGTGGTTTATAATAATTTAACAGCTTGGGCAATACAGAAGTTAGGCAAGGTTTGCAGGAGAGGTAATATTGCATATTATAACAGCTGATGTAGCTGAAAAGCTATGAGCAGATTTCCAAACACCCATACCCTGCTCAGGATTGCTGCAGAGCCTACAGAGAAACAAAAGTCCAGCACCTCCCTTTAAATTGTGGCATTTCTGAAATGCCTGCCAGTGCTGCAAGCTTAAAATCAGTACAAGTTTAGAATAAGTCTGATTTATAGCTGTAGTACTGTTGTGAGACTGGAAACTCAGTAACATTTTATTATGTACTGAGGAAGTTGTTTATTTAAATGATTACTTCTTGTGGCATGTACCAGAAGATAAACAGTGTATAAATGAGTAAACTGTGTGGCTTAATGCTTTGTGACTACTCTTCTGCTCATTTTATGCCATTCATTGCTGAGTTTATTCCACAATAAATAGGGATACTAATATCTGTTCCAGAAAAAAAAAAAAATAAAATCAATCTTCAGCTAAAGGAATCAGTATACCTTACCAGAACCACGTGTCTTGTCAGATTTTTGTTCTGGTAGTCAGTAGCAATTGAAATTGGTAAGTTCCTATTTTCAAAATGAAAAGCAATGATAATTCATATGATAATTCTCTCAGCTAAAAAAACCCAAACTAGAAAGCTTTATTTTAGAAATGCATAATCAGACATGATGGGAAGATGAGTTATTCCATGGCATTATGTTTCCTTTCCTATTAGTATGATATTTATGGATATAAGGGGGAAAAATCAGTTACTCAGCTGACAAAATGTATTTATCTGCTACTCATAATCTTGGGCTAACCATTTTTCCTCTCCACCCTGTTCTTGAAATTATCATTCAGCATAAATTCCTATCTGCACCTGTTGTGCTATAAAAGGTGGTCTCCTTTTCCCTCAGAGGTATGGTATCTCATTTTGAAAATTGGTTTCTCTTGGTCCTCTGACTGAAGGAGCAGAGAAGAACCAAAAATGTCCTGTGGTTCTGACCTCACCAAACTGGGAATAGGGTTTCTGCCTACTAAGTGTCATGAGAAATGTTAAGGGCTTATGTAGACAAGACTGTGTTTTGCCTGATGGCCTATGAAAGCCTTCCTTCATCAGGGAAATGGTGTGTGATGGAGCTGAAGATTTTTCTTCCCGTCTCCCTTTGCCTCTCCTCATGATACCCTTTTCTGCTGACTTTTTGCTGCCTACTGGGGTGGAACTGAGATTATTTTGATGGTACTGTAATAGTTTGTCATCCTTTCTCCATCCTTTCCTTTCCTTTCCTTCCAAACCTGCTCCATTTTGGCTTGTGGCTTACCATTACCAACTTAGTATTCCACTAATTACTTGGTCAGACTTATCAGGTCTTTTTCTGAGGTGGAGTTGATTAGCAAGATCCAGCAGTGGCACAAACATGAGTTCTTGGTGACTAGACATGGCAGGGTGACCTATGTGTGTAGTCTCCTCCTTTTCTTCTGGGCCCCAGCTACAGGAAGGATTGAATCTGTTGCTAGTGAGGCTGGGTAATAAAACCCATCACATCCTGGTTGGCATTTTTCGTACTGAATTGCAGGCACATATTGAGGTTCATGAAAGTAGTTGCTTGTATTTCCGTTCAGTCAGTGCACAGACATTGGTATTCATAGAGTGAGACTCGCAGGGTTTATTTTAGACTTTTACAGTGATTATTTCTGCCCAAAGCCTGTGACATAAGTGTAAATGCTAATCTTAAATGGCTAAAAGTAAAAAATGTTGGTGTGGTGTCTACAGTGTAGACATGGAAAGCTAGGTGAGATTGATCTCTCTGCTGATGCGTTTTGCAATTGTCCCCTCTCTTTAGGTAAAGTGGATAAATAGCAACTGTTCCAGCATCCACTGTCTCTAGTAATGAGACTAGACTGGGAGAAGAAACACTTTGCTAGGGACTGCTTTGTGCTCCAGACCCTCACAGCCACTGCTCTCCATCCACACACCATGGCTGAGCTGGAGCAGCAGATCCTGCACCAGTTCAGGGTTGACTGGGAGTTTATCATTCTCGCAGCCATGGTCCTCCTGCTCAGGGCACTGGGACGCTCTCAGCCCATCATCAGTGTTGCAGACAGAGGCAAAGAAAGCATTAAGCATCTCTGCCTTGTCTGTGCCCCTGGTTGTGAGGTGACCCTAATGTTTGATCAATTTAGCTTTGATCAAATATAATCTAAATATTTATTGAGAGCAATGTTGAGTGTATGGCAGGAGAATAACAACAGAGTCTGAATTGGAGCTTTTTAGAGAAATCAATTCTGATTTTCCAATTAGTCTGTTAAAGTTTCCACATGTTGTAGAAAATGTCACAAGTCCGGCTAATATCCTAAAATGTTTTTGTCTTGGGCAGTATGTCTATTAAAAATACAGCAGAGCTGTCATGACATTTTTAACAATCCTAAAATGTAATCACTGTTTTCTAATGCACTTCTCAGTGTTTTAGTGTTTCTCACATCTCTGTATCTTCAAAAAACAACTTCTTCCATTGAAGTGCTGACATCTTCCTTAAATAAGAAACTCCAAACACTGAACTTCATTTTCACAAAATAAATTATTCAGTAAGTCTTCTTTAATTATCTCCTCATTGGCTGCTTTGTTGCCTGAATTGTTCATTGCTCTTGCAGAGAAAAGGAACCCCTGGATTTCCCTAATGGTTATTGTAGATATCAGCCGTAATGTTTAGACTCTTTAAAGAATCACTTCCATGCCGTAATCTCCAGTGCTCCCCAAAGCTCACCAGTGATTACTCTGGTATGCCTTAGTAGTGACTGTGAGGTAGGGAGCAGTGCTCATTGCTGGATTTTGTAACCCACATAAAAAGCTTTGTACCACTGAAAAATACAAGCTGCATACTGATTAATGTGTCAAAGACAACTAAGGTTGTGGTAACATATAAGGTGGGAAACTTGCCACATATTGATAGGGCAGTCGAACAGGATGGAGGAGTAAATGAACCATACATAACAGATGGTAGCCACATCACTTAAGGGACTATTGGAAAGTGCCTGTTAGGGGCAACCTGGTACAAGCAGCTGCACAGGAGAGTAAACATGTAGCTTTCCTTCTGCACCATGTGCCCTTCTGTTGACTTCCCTTGTTTTCACAGATAAGTAACATGGTGGTATTTGGTCTGGAAGGCTTCTGCATTCCTCACCAGCAAACAGAGTGGAGGCAGTTGTATGGAAAATCCCAACTGCTTTGTTCTCCACTCCTGGCTGAGCATTGCAGTTCAATCTAGCACTAAGTGTTAAAAGTACTGTGTTTGTCTGTGCAGGATTTTGAGAGAACATCCTGGTGAATCAATACTTTCTGTATTTGTACTCAGGGCTAGATAGCTGAAACCTGTCTGAAGGCTTACTCTCCCCTAGAAAGCCATCCTTGGATGTTACCAGGCAGGGTTGCATGTATCAGTCAGTCAGTCACTGACTGGACTGGACTGTATGGTTCAGGCCAAACTCTGACAAATTACACCACTGAGGCTACTGTGACTGAGGCTAGACTGGTGCACAGCCGAATACATTTTTTTTCCTGTAACAGTACTTGGTGACTGTCAACATAGTACCTGCAAAGTCAAAGTTCTTTTCTTGTGTCCAGACATGAGATATCTTTGTACTGAAGATAAACACGTCTAAAGAGCCATCTTGGGCTTTATAATCAGCCTTTGCAGGAGTGCGCAGCTGTGGCATGCTGTTAACCTCTTGAAACTCAAGCAGGCAAGACTTTCTCTTTCCACACAGTCTTCCCAAAAGAGCAGTGGATTTTTCTATAAATAAATTTGTACTTACAATAGTATCTTTTTTCCTTTCCCAATTTTTTTAGCATGTTGATTCAGTCTTTAATTCCTAAACGTGACAGGTGAACTCTTTGGGTCAAGTTTTAACTTGCAGCTTGTATTTATAAGGGAAAAGTAGGCCATGGAAAACCATGCTTTGAAATGGAAATTCTGCCTCAGCTACAGCCACAGCAGGGCTGCTCAGAGACCTATTTTGTTTTCTTTTGCCCATCAGCAGCCAAATCAGACTCACTGCTCTTTGTTCAAAGAAGTGTTAACTTTCCAGAATTCCCTGTGCTGCTGCTTACGAGTCTTACAGACGTCAAATGCCTTATCCAGTATTCCATGTCTTTGAGCAGGTCTTGAGTTGCTAAGAAAAGGCTATTCTTCTCTGACTTTCAGTGTCTTGGAGCTAGCTATGGGATACAGCGACCCCAAACAAAATAGAAGGTATGTTTTCATATTGCAGTGCTTGCATGTAATTCTAGGCCAGTGTATGCATTTCTGCTGGGTACACCTACTCCAGCTGTATGTTCCTGTATTACCAGGCTGCCATTAAATCAGTAACTGATCATACAGCATGTATAGAGTAAACCAATATTGGATGTTTGTGGAAACAGTCAATATGTCACTGGGAAGTTCCTTAAATGTTTGCTCAATAAAAAGTGAAGTGAGATAAAGTGAAGGTTAGTTGACCGTCAGGCTGGAGCTACTACATGGTTGGATGGCCACTGTAATTGTGATCTACTATTCTTTTTTTATGCTGCCTCTTTTGGAATTAATTTTGTTTCTAAATATATGAATTCTGATCTCATTCCATGTGGAGAGGTCCTATGTTTTGGCAGATGGCAAAACTTTCTGCGGAGTGGCTTGCAAATGTTGGGGTGTGAAGTGCGCTTGGCAGTGATGCTTGGAAAATGATCTGATGGGATTTGTGAAGTATGATGTACTGGTATGCGGTACCTGGGAGAGCGAAACCGTGAGCACAGTGTAGCATAAAGCATAATCCTTGGCATTTTCTCCAGTGCTGACACAGCAGGATTTTAGCTGACGATCTTGCCTGGCCATCTGGTGAAAGAGTGTGAAAGAACTTTACAGGGACTAATTATTTCCTAGATTAATACTGCTGACAAGTACTCCATGAGGCAGTGTGTATGTTTGCAGGGTGTTATGCTACTAGAAATGCCATTAATTATTTTGCCTGTGATTCGCCGAACACTGCGATTCTGTGTGCTGGCGTTCTGCCCCAACATCACCATCTGTGTATACTGTAGTATTTGCTTCAGATCTTTCTGGAGATTTTTCCATTTTCAGATTGAAGAGCCTGGATTAAGGAAATTTAATATAAGGCAATAAAACAATCTATTTTTTTAACACAATTTTCCTCTCAAAACTTGTCAAAATCTGCTTACTATCAATATGCTCTGTGGGATGTATTCTTAGTGTAACTGCTCTCAGGCACACTGCAGTTTAAATGGAGTTGAAGAGTATTATGCATTGATTAACTTCTCCATGTTTTTTTAAGGAGGAGTCACTGTGACATATTAATTTTTATATACCTTGTAACTAAGGTACAGTATTCATTATGTTGTAATGAGAATATGAAAAATACATCATTGGTTATCCATATCAAAAATATTTATGCTGCACATGGAGACACATCAATAATTTGATCAAAGATATCAGCATAATCAATGCAACCATCAGAAATGTTAAAATGATGATAGAAATATTCCTGGTTTCAAGATACTAGAAATACTAAAGTTAAACCGGTTTTGCTTTCACAGCTTCACTGAATTTTGATTGATGATGATTTTTGTCCCAACACAGAATTCACATGCAATTCCACATCTAATCAAAGTACTGTTGCTTTAAATTAACTTATCTGTAGAGCTTTTATAACGACTAGCTTCAGATTAAAATGCCCATAGGTTCTCTTTCACCTTGTGTGTCACTTACTGTGTCTTCAAGGTCTTTTAACACTTAAGGTGTGTAAAGCCAGTCAGATATGACAAACTACTCTAGGTTTTTCTGCTTTTAAAACAGATGTCCTGCTTTATTTACTGTAAAATGGAACAATAACCCAGTGGAGCAACACATATGGTCTAAATTCACTGACCTATATTCATTGATAAAAAGAAAATCTCTGGTGAAACCTCAGGGAGGGAAGAAGCATCATCTTATCCATTCAGAGAGAAAAAGAAGGAATCAAAGAGTTTATAGAACACTGGGGAGTTTATATAGAAGAAAAAATATTTTTGGGGTGGATGACTGAGTGGAAAAATAAAAGGCTCTTTAGACTCTTAGAGTGGAAACAGAGGAAAATAGTGAAATTTGTGCATAGACAACTGGGATGAAATAAAAAGGAAAAGGTAAGATTTATGATGGGGTAGCAAGAAGCACCTTGTTCATGGAGCAGGGATACTGTCCTGAGGGAGAAGGGTGTTCTTGCTTGGGAGAAACCTCTGGGTTTTGCAAACTGTGCTCAGAAATATCACTCAACTCAAACCCCAAAGCTAGAACATAAACTTTCCAGGGGAAAAAAGTAGTGCTGTTTATTGAAAAAGGAACAGGTAAGGTGAAACTACAGAACTCAGTATCTTAGATTATTAAACTGCTTTGGGGTACAGTCACTGTTTCTTATCACAAGGACTACTGAAGTCAATCTAGAAACTTCTTATGAATGCCCAAATAAAACCTGTATTCTTTCTGTTTTGTTACCTTTGCATTTGGCAAAGGTTCTCCTCATTTGCATGACCCAACCCTCTTAGAGCTCTAGCACAGGAGAACTCAAGAGTTTGCTCTGAATGCAGTGTCTGCCTAAGCCTGACTCTGGTGAAGTGGTGCTTAATACCTCAGCGAAGGGACTTATGCCATAAAGCCAGGGCACTGCTGACATTATTAATAATGGCCCAGAGAATTAGATCTATTCCTCGTGCAGCAACAATCTGCTCTCAGTGCGTGGCTTCTCAGGGAATTTGTGTTCCTCTGTGTGGTTTTAAGAAAGGAGCAGGTAACTCAGGAGTTGAGTCACTACTGCAACAGAAGACAAACTCTTGAACAGCAGGAAGACAAGGGCTTTTAAAAACAGGGTATTTGATTGCCTAATTTACTTTCAGCTACCAGAAGCCTGGGTGGTAGTTTTCCTTGAAGGAGTCAAACCTGTTTTTCAAAGGCTTTTCCAGAGCCCTGCCCATAGGATCCAACATTCTAACTATAGAAAATACTATTGTGAGGCAGGGAGCCAAGATTTACCTGAGTTTAACCACATAGAAGAGTTAGAATGATTCATGCCACAAGCCTAACTTAAATTTCCATTAAGAAGAGCCCCTTTCAGCAGGTTGCAGAGTATGTCTTCATGACTTGCTTCAATTCAACGCTTACCTCTTGGGCAGCAAAAGTTTGTTGCAAAAAAACTTTGCAGAGAGAAAATTATTTGCCCACCACTAAAACTGGCTGGAGTCCAGAGACCAGAATTCAGATCTCCAAGGCTGACACTCTGGCCACATGTGGAGAAGTTCAGACCTCCAAGGCTGACACTCTGGCCAGATATGGAGGTTACACTGTAGGTGTCTGTGTCTGAACCGTGCCTCAGGCAGCATTCAGTTCAGCAGAGAAAATGAACTCATCTTAATCTGAGCTAGGTACATAGAACAAGTTGAATGAATTATACCCTGAAAATACTTCATTTTCTTTATTGTTTGTAAAAGGAAGTTGAGGTGACTAGTTCAGCTGTAGATGCTTGCAGAAAGGTGAGATGAGCCTAGGCTCTCATTGTAGCCCTTACTCTACAAATGCTGACTTTTAATAACAGCAAACTGCAGCAAATTACAGCTTCTGTTGGATCTGTGCACTGGTATAGGTAATAGACCAGACTGGCTGGGAGACTGCAATTAACACTTAAACCCAACTAAGAAAGTCTCCTGCTGTGTGTTATGAGTGATGAATCACAAGTAAATCAAATCCTAAATCTTGATTCTAGTCCCTTTTACCAATAAAAAAGCAAAGGATAGGTTCTTGCATATTGTTGCAGGTAGGACATGAGCTAGTAAGAAACAGCTTTAGTACCAGTTGTCGTTTAAATTCAAGGTCCTTATCCACACTGTTTTTGACAGTTCTTTTTATCAGCTCACTTCTTGCTCAGTGCTCTGGAGACCCCTTTTCTCGCACTAACATCCACCTGCTGCCCCTTCTCTGGATTACAGAACTGGGCTCTTTTCCCCATATGTTCCTTGCTCCAGATTCTCTAAGCTTTTTTCCTTTCAGTACAGGACCACCCTGTTGTCACAGCAACGTGGGTTGGCTTAAGCAACATGCAAGGGTAGAAACATTGAAATAAAGCTGAGTTGTGTAGTGTGAAAAGTCTTTCTACTGAGTAGCTGAATGACAGAGCATTAGACAGGATAAACCTGAGCACCACAGGTGATTTAAATCTGTTGCTTCCTCACAGCATGATGGTGCCCTGTGTGCTTCAGCTATGTCTGTGAAAGGGGACTAGGCTGAATGTGTGTTCTGAGTGCTTTGCTTTAACTTTCCAGTTGCTATTTATATTACATTACCTCATAGAGCACCCAGCTGAGAACAGGACCTTGCTATGTGAAGTACAAGGAGTGTACAAACGGTTTTGTACACTCCTTGACGAAATGCCACAGTCTTTTGGTGAACAGCCTTCAACTAAAGAAAAGCATGCAAGTTAAACACATAGGACAAGTGAGGGGCAAAATAGGAGAGAGAAGTCTGTGGGGAGCTCACCATGAATCAAAAAGATGTTTTTCTGTAATCTGATCTTATGCTTTGGGTAGTTTTCTCTTGGATGACTTTAGTGGCCCGTGCTAATCAAAGCAGGTAAAAGATACCTGCAGCATGTGAGTCAATCCCTCCAACAATGAATTCAAAGATGCTGAAGCAATAAAGGATCTGGTCTTATAAACTACTTGGCACACCTTCAAGTTATCCCTTTTAACAAAGACTAAGGGGGGAGTCAAGAATGAGCAAGGTCTGTGACTCTAAAGATTAAACAAATCTCTGTTTGTCCCCAAACCCTAACATTGGGCTGCAACATTTCAAATAATACCTTCTCACTGGACTATACTTCTCCGTGAAATATCAGTAATGTATTTTACTATATGCTTCCATCTCTGATTGCTTGTGTCATAGTTGATCTCTGAGATCCCTCCAGATTAATGGGATTAGATTTCTTTCCAAGTTTGCTCTGCTTATACACATTACTTGCATATTTTTTTGTGTGTGTGTCTGAAGAGAAGTAAAAAGCGGATGTGGTGACTTCCTGCAGCAAAAAATTGTTTCTTAAAATTGGGAAGGATCATAGCAATGTGTTTAGTTAGGTGCAGATTAACTCTTTGTGGACAGGGAACCCAAATCTGAGCCTTGCTTAACTGTTGGGTCACTTGATATCTCACCAGTGCTTTGTACAGAGACACTTAAATTTGTGAGTCTCTGCTGAAAAGGCTTCTGTAAGACTGCATTTGCCTGCAGTCACATCAGAAACTTGCAGTTGCTTTATGATTAGTTGATTCCAGCATTTACATCTGATGAGTGCTCAGGTTTTAGCTGTTACTTGTGGTATGAATCCATAAGGGCAAGGTAGAAGTGTTATGAGCTTATTGACACAAAAAGCAAGTGCTAGAATGAGGACAGACCTGGACATGGCCTGATGCCACTAGTGCCAGATGTGACATCAGACTTTTCTTGCTAAACTTTCTGGTTTTAAGCAAGATAACATTGATACCTTGGAAGTCATGGGAATAGATTATTTCCATTATTGTCCTTGTCTCCAAGATAACATCCTTGATTTATGTAACAGCATAGAATAAGGTGAAGTCACATTCAAAACAGTTACTTTGCTTATCAGAAGGAAGCAGTTTTATTTCTGTAGGACACAGCCATAGCTAATCACTTTGCTTGCATTTGTGTTCTCAAAAAACATCTCACAGTATATGATAAGGATAGTGGCTGCATGCCACAATTTCTCACCCAGAGATCCCTTTTCCAAGGACAGGGAAAAGTCTGATGACAAGAGAGCTTTGGACCCTTTGCTTGGGAGGTGTCTGTGGAAGGTGTGTGTGCTGATGATGATTATCAAGTAATTACAACAGGAAGGCAGAAGTGAGCCTGAATGCTCACATGCTGTATTCAGATAGCAAAGCTCCTAGCTCCTAACGTAATCTTCTGCTGATCAAACAGGGATTGGGCTAAGCCAGGACTTGGCTGACTGTAATATTCCTCCTGCCAAGGAGGTCAGGGCTAGGCCAGGCTGGCTGGGAGCTGGTGGAACAAACCACTGAGGTTGGTTGATTGTGAGTCAGGGCAGGGAGATGCTCCCCAGCCCACTGGGGGATCTCTCTGAGCTAAGCAACTCTCTCCTTAGTAGGTGCAAGGGTCACACTTCAGGTCTCCTAGCAAAGGAAATGAATTAAAGTAAGAGAAGTTTGCAAGCAAGCAAAGAGAGGGAGAAATTTCTTAGTATCTGGTTCAGATAAGAAAGGGATATAGTTGCTCAGTGTTTTTTTTAGCAAAACACTGGGAAACAAGGTGTAATAGGGAGTTATTTAGCCTGACTTCATTCACTTCTTAAGTCGTGATTGCACACCTAGTAGTTTTCTTAAATTTTTTTCAACTTTTCCAAAATCCTAAGGGTTTCCTGGGAGAGACAGTTCTGTCTGAGAAAGGCCAGAGTTGTTATTTGCAAATGGGTGCAATTTCCACCTCTTTTACGATTGTATTTCTCTGTCATGTTCCTGGTTATCAGCCTATTCCAGTTTCTTCTACCTTTATTTTTTCTTTCATTGCAAATAATAGATTTCTCAACACTTTTCCTCTCTTTTCTTTTCTTTTTTTGTTCTAAATTATCTCATTATCCCTTAAGACTGATTAACTGTTTCCTGCCTTCCTGCTTTCCCTTAGCTTTCCTTCTGCTGTTTCTGCAAAAATTCTTTAGCACTCTGATGTTGTCATTATGTCCATTGTGAGATAAGGTTAATTAACACAGGCTTTGCACTTTCTTTGTAGGTCATGGTGTAGCTCCTTTTGTCCTGAAATGTCAAATAAATAGAGCTGGTCAAAAAATATTGGCTGCATTACATGAAAAATGTGAAGAAAAAATTAGAAATTCTTTTATCTATTCTTGAAAATACTTTTTCAGATATACTTAGTTATCATTGTCATAGCTCCCTTCTCTTCTCTACTTAGAAAAAACAAGATAGAAACTTTTCCACAAAAAAGGTACAGGATTTTAATGGGATGACAGAGTTACTTGGACTGCAAAAAATAATCTGCTTCACCCCACAGGGTGAAAACCTATTCTCTTAAAGGCAGCATTTGTTTTGCCGTGAGCGTTCAGACACTGATCTCTTCTGTGTGGTGACCAGTGATGGAACCCAAGGGAATGGCATGAAGTTGTGTCAGGGAAGGTTTAGGTTGGATATTAGGAAAAGGTCCTGTGCCCAGCCACCCTCTGGAACAGGCTCCCCAGAGAAGTGGTCTTTTTGCCTTAAAGGCTTAATATTCTTTTAGATTAAGAGAACTGTGCTATGACAACACAAATGGCTGTATTTGATAAAATTGTTTAGGTGTCAAAGGGGCATTTTTGTTGTTTGGAAAAATTCTTGACAATGTAACGTATACAACGATAGAGCTAAAACAAATGGATGGGAAACATTTGCACAAATAACAGTAATTGCAAGTGAAAGGTGTAATTGTCGTATCTTAATCTGACATGATGAATTGGAAATACCAGTCATTATAAAGAAAAATTAAAGGGGACATTCTGTGTAAACAAAGTAACACAATTCACATAAGATAATTTTCACTGATAATTTCTTTTTACATGCAAAACCTCATCCAAAGATACCATTTTTGGTGATAAGAGCTGTTGTACAGAAGAACTTACGTATGCTTCCCATAGGAGTGCAGTGTAGTCTTTCAGCTAAAGCAGGACAGTTTGTGTCTAACAAATAATCCGGTCAATAAACATGGGCATTTTCTCCCCAAAGTTCCTCTAAAGAAATTTCATTTTGTATTACTTCATCTGTCACTTGAAATTAATTCAGTGCTTGGTTTGGATGCATTTCTGTCTACAGATCCTTACTGGACTACTCATTAAATTCTCTTCAATACACAGGGTTTGAACAAGGCAAATTTGAACTTCATGTGAGTCCTGTGTTACTTACCCAGGTCTTCTAGCTGCTGTTTTTAAGTCAAGGCTGCTCACACGTGGGTTCTTCCACCATCCTCACTGCAATATTTAGAGTCAGAGTGAGACAAAATGAAATAATTTCCAAATGCTCTCTGAGCACTGAGATGTCTAGCCATTCCCAAGTAGCAATATACAAGTACAGCAGAGTAATAGCTTAACATTTAAAATTCCTTGATGTGGTTATCATATGGGACTTCTGCTAAAAGAGTTTATTGATCCGGTGGGGAGGGAGGAATGAGGGCTTTATTTAGCTTGTGGGGCTTTTTCTGTTCTCTAAACAATCAGGGATGAAACACCAGTGAAGATGGGACACAACAAACAGAGACAAGAGGTACAATCAATTGTATTTCTAATAGCTTGAATGATGAGCCTTGGTTAAGGTGCTCAGCTTTCAAATCCTGGCCAGATTTTGGACTGGGAAGAAATTAGCAGACAGGAGAAATCATCATTTTTTCACTGTATCAGAGAGCATCATTGCTGGCCAGAGCATTGCCTGTGCAGGCAGGCACATCAGCTCCCTTGTGTACATGGACTTGAGGCGTTTTTATACCTTAATCTTGCATGTCTCTGCCTGGTTTCTCAGGGACTGAAATGCTTTAATTTATCCACATTCCTGATGTCAACACATACTGTCTTTGTATGAATGAGATTCAACTGTAGGATCAAATACTATGGACTCTGTGATCTAATATTCCCTTCATCCTAAAAATCAATTCTCAGAATCAAAATCAAGAATGCCCTAACACGCATAACCTGTCAATTCTGAAATCTGTGTCTTGTGGTTTGTCATTGTTTGTGCAAGATTTGTGTTTTAACAGAAAAAGTTCTTGCTAAATCATATGAACTTAAAGAGCATCCTAAAACTGTATGTACATGCATTAAAACCATAGTGCAGAACACTTTGATTGCATTTCAGTTGCTACCAATGCAGTGGTATGTCTTTGCTTTCATGTCTATGATAGGGGCATGGACTTCATATCACGTAGCAGAAATTGGATCAGAGACACCATCTGATTCCTTATGCACTCACATGAATAGATTTTTTGCCTACTCCTGCAAAATATGAAACTGACTGGTATTTCTCAGTTAAAAAAAGAGGATAGATGTTGTAGAGACTCTGTTACCTCTGGTTGATGCTTTGCACTTTCCCTGAGGATAAGATAAAAGAATTTTCTGCTTGCTTGTGCTTTGAACAGAACATTAGATGTCAAGACTAAGGGAGAGGAAGGATGAAAGTTGAAACATGATTAGGTATACATGTATTACAGAAGAAGTAATCAAGGCCTTGGATAGGTTTTGCACAGATTTAAAATCTGCAGGAGTGTCCCCATCCTGCTTTTGCATTATGGCAATACCCACTGCTGTTGTACAGTGAAGGGTCTATCTCTGTTTTCAAAAAACCCTTCTGTATATGTTTTGTATTAATTCATTTAAAAACTGTAAGTCTAGGCTGAAATTTACCATGTGGTGTGTCATTCCTGAGAAAGTATTTTACCTGTTTAAACTTAACATTATGTGCAAACAAGGGAAGCAAACCTTTCACATGGCTATTCCCTACTTCTGAAATTACCTGATCTATGGCAATTCACATGCCAAAGTTTCTACATAAGCAGTTCCTTTCTAGAATGCAGCCCATGGTTAGTGTAAGATGCAGCTTTTGAGTATGATGAAGGTGAAGGGGGAAAAAAAGTATGTGAAAATGACAGCATAGCAATTAATTGTGTGCACTCACTTCTGGCTTTCCAGGATTTTTCAGTAGGAAGATGTCAGCTGCATAGATGCTGCTTGCATTGAATGAATTATGTGGAAATATCTCCACAACAGCTGTTCTATTATGTCTTATCAACTGCATATGTATTTGTGTAATAGACCACAAATCCCACCTTCTAATAAGTTGTTGAATTTGCAGTACCGATTTAATGGCTCTGCAGATCAGATAACACTACAGAGAGCTTGCCAAATGATACTGGCTTGTAGTTTTTGGCAACAGCCTTCCTTCCTTGAAAGAATAATAATAATAAAAAAGTACACTAAATACAGAAAGCTATTTATAAATAGGTCTTCTTTATGTTTTTTCAAGCCCAACAGCTAATGGCACATTAGCTGTTTGAGTCTTTGTGAGATAGTAATATAATGCCACAATGGTATTTAGACAGTTTGCCAAATAAAAGAAGAAAAACTGCAGCGTTATTAAAAATGCACTCTTGCAGTTTTTTGCATTGCATTTACTGCCGTCACTGTCAGTTAACCAGTCGAAACCTTTGTGAAAGTTAACTCATAGAATACCCCAGAGGCACCCTGCTTCTTTAGTGTTACTTCTGGCAAGGGCACATTTCATTCTTCCATTGTACTTTTGATTATTTATATTTCCTTATTGCCTCGTGTAAATTACTGTAAGTAAACAAAGAGTCTAAATGAAAAAGCCACTAATTTTCCCATATATAATACATTCTGCAGCATGAAGGCAATAGTTTCATAATGTTTATTTTTCAGTGCTGTCTTTTAATCAGTTTTTAATTATTATAGCAATAGGCACGGTCCTGTGCCATTTGAGGCAGTAAAAATGCCCTAGTAACACTCCTGGTGCAGAACTGAGTCACAGCAGGAGAAATGTTTGTTTCACTTTAATTTCCCTTTTCTCATTTTCATTCTGTTGCCACTAATAGTGTTACTTCAGGAGTATTGTGTGTGTTATACAGACCAGTTTAACTGCTATTTCTTTTTCAGATTCAATGCTCTAAGCAATTAAATAAAAGTTATTAAAGTGGTTAGCTGACATAAAGTGTATTAGTCTGGTAGAGACAAACCAGGTGTGACTTAACAGTCTTTATCACTCCTTTTGTGTAAGCATTCCAAGAAGATCCCTAGCATTGTCTAGGATTCATGTGTACTATCTTACTTTTCTTTGCCTTGGCTAGAACCATAACAGCTCTCAGAGATTCCATCCTGGGAAATGCTCCCCACCCCACAAAAAAGCTGGTAAACGGTTGGATTTATATCCCCAAATCATCATTGACTCTTCCATTTGTTAACTATATAAATGTGCTCTGTAATACTGGACAAAGATACCTTACTCTGCTTCAGGAGTGACAACATTAATGTGCCAGCACCCTAAAATATTTGGGGTCAAGACATCCTAACTTCAAAAGTGGGAGCTTCTGACACTAAATCATTCTTAGTATTCCATCTCCATACGCTCCCACTGAATGCAGAAAAGCATTACAAAGCTTACTGATTCATTGCCCCATCTTCTGGGTCCAAAATCCTACAACTGTTTCTTGTACTAACTACCAAAGCTCTTCTCTAGCCAGACATTTCCAGACATTAATTATTTTTCTTTGGAAGCTCTCATACAGACAGCATAGAAGTGTGAACAGTTGTCTTTCCTCATACTGTACAGAAGTGAGAGTTATTGTACTCATAGTGCAAACACTTTGGCATGTGCATAATTTTACTGCTCTGAGTCATCCCCTTGACATCTGTAAGATGACTTAAGATAATAAGGTTCATCATGTATGGAAGCATTTGCTGGACAGCAGTTTATAGTTCCCATAGTCATTATTTATCTATGTTGCATATATTAGTTTATTTTATTGCTTTTTCCCAAAGTTTCATAGATAAGTTACAAAATAAGATTGGGAAGGATGTCACATTTTTCATTCCTTTTATTCATGGCAAGACAATCTAGAATCACATAATTTCTAAGATTTGTCTAAAGTGTTCTTAAAAACATCTAATGAAAGTTCCGTGCCTGTTTATGAAATTTGAGTACAATGTTTGATGAACTACCTTACTGCTATGCAGAGGTTGGTTGTAGGACACTGCTATCCTATTGAGCATTTATCTGGCATTTTACTTGATGTGCTCCAATTTCTTACTGAAACGTTGACATGCTCAGAGCTGTACATGAGGTGCAGATCTCTCCAGTTTCAAGCAAAGTCAGTCTTTAGTTCACCCATTAGTGTAACAGTTTTGCTTCTACGAGTTGTATTGAGATCTGCCTAACACTCAAAGCAATTTTATGTATATTAAAAGTACTCAAAATGTATTTTAAAATACATTAATTAGTCCACATACATTCCTTCTGTAGTTCTTAAGAGCTCATAGGTAAATGTCTGTTGTTTTCCAGTGCTTTTATGACTATTCTCAAACATCTACAGTATCTTTCCAATGAAGGACACAATGAGTGAATACTACTGACTACTTGGCTACTGGTGCACTGTGGATTATGAGGTTCAAGAAAATCAACTAACAGTAGACATTTTATTTATAGATTTTTTTTTCTAGTTGCTGAAGTAATTAAAAGAGAAAAAAGATTTCAACTTTGGATCACTGAGATTTCCTCTATATTTTGGAAAATGAAAGGGACAGTCCCACAGACCTCCTGAAAGTAGACTTTACATTGGCATAATTGGAAAGTTATCTGTTTTAAAGATCAGTCCTGTAGTTTTAATGGTATCAATATGAGTGCCAGTTTTACTGGAGCTGCTGTAACTCACTGGTAAATGTTGGGTACCATGTCTCTGCCACATTCTTGATGGCTCCAGCATTGTTACTGCTCCTGACCCCAAAGCAGGGTTCTTAACTGCAACATAGCTTTACATTATAGGTGATCCTTCCTCCATTGCCGGAGTGCTGAGCAAATGATGACTGCTGCATTTTCTGGGTACTGTTTTTGGGCAAAATTCACTGTGTTGGTGAGAGGAATAATCATTTCAGGCTGTACTGTGTCTTGTTCACTGGCATTTCCAGCAATGTATCCGATTTCTCTCCCTTCAAAGTTGCTGCTATTAGAATCATGGAATAAATTGGTGAGAAAGGCCTGCTCTCTGACTTTACCTAGTTTGAGCCCTGGTCACAACTGGACCAGTTTTCCCATTAGGCCAGGTTGTTTGGGACCCTTTTGAGTCCTCCAAGGATGAAGATTGTATAACCCCTCTGAGTGATCTGTACCAGTGCTTCATCTCTGTCATTATGACAATTTTTTTCCTCTTTTTTTTTTGCTTCTTTTCCTTTGGCTGTGCAGCTGTGAGGTGAGTCTGGCTCCATCTTCTCCATTATTCCCCTTTTTAGGGAGTTGAGAACAGCTATTGTGTCCCCACTGTGCTCCAGTCTTTCAGGCTGAAACAACCCTGATCGCTCAGCCTACTTCGTAGACCTCATGCTTCAGATCTGTAACCATCTTGATGGCCCTTCTCTTGAGTATCTGATACTCTCCAGTATCAGCAGCCTGAGGCCCCACACGTGGTCATGGTGCTCCAGATACCTCATGCATGCCCAACAGAGGAAAGAATCACTTTCTTGACCTGCTGGCCACTCGCTGATGCAGCCCAGCACATGGTTAGCCTTTGCTACTGCAAGGACACACTGCTGACTCACATTCAGCTTGTCCTCCACCACCACTTGTCCTCCAGCCAGCTCCACCAGCAAAGCTGGAAATTCTTGAGCAGTTCCTTGGGAGTCTACATCCTTCTCCCTTCAGTTTGCAGGTGCAGTCAAACTGGAGGAAGAAGGAAGGGAATTTGCAGGTGCTTCCTTTACATCACCCCTTTTTTTTTTTTAACCTGATCTCAGCATTTTGCCTTGAAAGCCTAACTTGTCTTCATCACATGCTGCAAAGCCTGAACCTCTTCCCAGCTTCAGAAGAGAGGAGGGAAAACAATTGTACAGTTGGGGTGAGTAGAAAGTGGGACAACTATAAACTGAGACATACAACTCAAAAGAAAAATCCCTTTCTCATCAGGCTGAGGAGGTGGGGGCTCGCTAGTTTTCAGTTGGTCCGTATATGATAGGTACAGAAAATGCCTGATGCACAGCTGTGGGTGCTAATCAACAACATTAAAAAAAAATTAAATATAAGCAAAAAGCTATTAAATCTTGTCCTTTTGTTGTCTATAAATTTGATGTTAAAAATGCAGTAGGGAAAACAATCCCCAAAGTTCACAATGAGTCTTTCTTATTTTATCTGTACATGTAAGGAATGCATGGTGATAGACTACATGGTAAAGCGAAAGGTGGTAGAGTGTTGAAGCAGAATCAAATTTTGTTTAAATTATGAAAATGGGGATGCCGTCTTTTAACAGACAAGTTGTTGCAAATTTTTTTTGAGTAACATATACAAATTTTTTTAAGTGAAATAAATGTGCTTGTTTACAGAGCAGTGTTTGCTGTTGTGTACTTGTAGCACACTTTCAAGATCAGTAGCAGCAGGCAGGTTATGCATTAGTTGTGCTTGACCTTTCTGAATAATAAGATTTTGCATTCTGCCTTCTGTGATCTTAAATAAGAACCTCCTTGCTAGTTTGCCCTTGCTGAGCCCTCGGCCACCAGGGACATGTGGTGCAAGCAGGTAGTGTAGAATCTGAACTTCCAGCTTCTTGGTCAGAGTGCCTTGAGTGGAATAATTAAATATGTTCCTTCTGCCTTCCTAAAAGCTGGAATTGCACCTGGAAACCTACTTCATGTACTTTGCAGAGCCTGGTGGGAAAGTACAACTGTGAACGAAACCACACTGAATTTTATGCCCTTCAGTTGGTTATAGTAATTGATGTAACCAGGCTCCTTTAGTTCAGAGCCCAGGCTGGATTTTAATACAGTTTTCATCCTGCAACTACCTTTTTTTTCCCCCCTTAGGTCTGAAGTCACAAGTCATAATTTGATCTACATTTTGGAAATAAAAGAAGTTTTTTACTGAGGTTAAAGCAAATGAGCAGAAAAACTGATAATGCTTTACATTTGTTTCAATTTTTACTGATGGATTGCCTATCTGCAGTAATGTTTCAGAGAATTTGACTGCAGTAATGTTTCTGAAAGTTTGACAGCATTTCAGAACTAGTGGTGGTTCAAACTGAAATGTGCAAACCCAGCAATCTAAAATTAGGGTTCTAAATTTGTATTTAGGTATTCAATTAAGAACTGACACATTTACCTGCCACTGAATTCAGTAGAATTCAGAAAAAAATGTGGAAAGACAGTTTACCCTTGGCTACACTTGAAGTTAAACTGAGTTCAGCACCAGCTGTAACTGCTTTATCAGCAGTGGGTAAATTTGCTGGAGTAGACAAAGCTTCTGAGTTTCTGGGTTTTTGCTCAATAGGAAGCAAATTTATGAACTTTTTTCATGTTTGAGTGTTATAACTAAAACTATTTTTTTCTGTCTCCCAGATGTTTTTTGGAAGCCAGGAAAGATTTAGCAGTCTTAGCAAAAAACCCCAACGATCATTTTGGAAACATTTCACAATCTCCTTTCTGTGTCAAGATTTTGTGCTGTACAGAAATAAACTAAGCAGTGTTTTGGGGCCCCACACATCCACCATCCAGCTGTTTCAGATTTTATGATGAACTGCAGTTCATGCTTTTGGATAGAGAGGGACATAGTGAGTTGCTGGCGGAGTTCTGCAAGTTGAAGGTGCTCAGAAAGGACAGGCAGGATCCCTTTGCTGCTCCCTCCCTTCTGAAAGAGGAGAATAAGAGGAGCTAGTGGTCCATCTCCCACCTTCACTGCGATCTATTTACATTAGTGGCACAGTGCCTAAGAGTGCTCTGTGGTGCAGTGGTACGTGTGTGGTGCCCCTGCTAGCATCTGGGGCAAAAGAAATAGTGCAGAGGGCTGTCCCATGCCTTGTGTTTGGGTTGACCCTGGGGTAACATCCCAATGTGTAACAGATGGGCTGAGCTGTGTCAGCATGAACTTGGTTTGATAGGTGGCTTTTCTTCCATTTGTTTGCACTTGCTTGGGAAGAATCAGTTTTTTCCTTGACTATACTTGTCTCCAAGAAAACTTCTTTAGTGCTTTCTTTCTTGCCATTCTCATTTGCTCCATGGTGCCTAGGGGTGATAAGTGGTAATTTTCTCTCCTTTGGGCTTTTAATTCAAGCTTTTCTTGTACTGCCTGTGTGTTGTTCATGATTGTGGAATTAGAGATATACGTGGGTTGGTCTGAGGTCTTGCCTTGCTCGATTTACCAGCTCTTACTACTTAAACAGCCAGGATGTTCTTATCTAATACCGTATCTCTTCACAGTGGCTTTCTCTGAGGTTTTGCTGTTTATTTTTCTTTCAATCCTCAAACTGAAGAGCATTGTGCCTCAGAAAGTATGAGCTATTCCTCTACCTTTAACCAGGTATACTTATCTGGAATTAAAATAAAATGACACATTTGTTCTGGATAAGTTGTTGTGGTTATCAATCAGCCTCCTGGTTGCCATTGCTAAGACAATAAGAGACGTCTGCCTTTTGGGGAAGAACTGATTAATAGGATTGCTTATATCAGAGTATGCTTTCTTATCCAACAGTGAATACTTGAAAGCAAATAGAAATATAAAAATAGAGAAGTCGTGAAAAACAACTATTAAAGCTCCTTGTGGAGACTTGATTGATGTTAATAATTAAAACAATTTGGCAGTTTTGATAATGAGAATCTTTAATCCCAAATCCTGTAGTCCTTTGAAATAGCAGTCAGCAGGATCCTTTCCATATAATGTACTTTGGGAATTCAGCCCTCACAGGTAATAAATTATTAGGGTAGCACTTCAGATTTGTATTACAAAATGCAGTTTTGACCAAAAAAACCTCCAAACCCACACATTTACAAGTTTCTTAAGGAAAGGAAATTATATACATTATCTGAGAAGGTTTTTGATGTTTCCATTGAAGACATACTGATCTCCACAGTGTAACTGGAGATAAATTATGGAGTTGTACAAAAACTTCTGCTCTTTGCATTCCTGTTGCTACTGCCATGGCAGAAAAAGCTGTGGGTCTGTTCCCCAGGGAGACCAAGCAAACACAGGTTTCTTTAGCCAACAGCACATGGCCATGGCTGTTTTCCACCCCCAGTAGGGCCTGTGAGATAAAACACTCCAGTGCCGAGTAGGGGTATTCAGCTGGAGGAAAAGCAGCGCAATCCCTTTCTCTGCCCACTGTGTTGATGTCCTCCAGTTGCCACACATAGGAAATTAAGAATATATATAAATGCTTCTAACATGGCTAATCTTTTCCATTTTTTTAATTTTATTCGAAAAGAAAAGTTGCACTTGCAAGCCATTTACATACGATACTGTCAGCTGCCACAACGATTCCCGGGGCTGGCGTCTCATGCTGGCAGCTTATTTTTCAGTCCTGTTGCTCCAGGTCATAGAGAGAGGTGCTGTCACATCCCCTCCCTTGGGAAAATCAGGGGACAGCCCTGCTTTAGCACCTTTACCTTTGGTTGTGCTTTCAGGAGTGATGCATATGGCTGTGATTTCCAGCAAACTAGGATTTGAGCTGCTTTCTGTGGATCTTTCGGGTGTGTTGTATGAGGAAATGGCATTGTTGTAGGCTTGGCCCCAGAATCCCTGTGGAAAGAGAGTGAAGAGAGCAAGCACACAGAACTTAGGGGATGAGGCTGTATTGTGGTTTGGGTGCTTTCTGGTTGGTTCTGGAGGGGCAGGACTTGGGCTGAATCCATCTCAGGGCTCCTCCTCTGGCTGTGTCACTGTCTCACTCATCACTGGCTCAGTTTTCAGGGTCTCAGGAGCTCGGTGAGCAGCTGTGAGAGTGTGGGGCCATACCTGGCACATTTGGTGTGCGTGATATTCTTCATGTGACATGGCAGCTGGATGAAAAGGGGAAATACTGACCCAAGGAAAAAAGTGAAAAAGAAATATCTCCTCATAGGCCCAGTGAAAGCAAGAACCAAGAGTTCTCCACTGAGCTTGTTATCACCCCATTATTTAGGAAAATAAATTACTGATTCTAGTAGAGGAAGTAACCTTTTCATGTCTCCTAACATGACATTTAAAAAAACTTGTCAACATGAAGTAAATTTGATCTTGAAATGTTATTTGGAACTGAAAATGAAAATGTTTGATTTAGAAGATTTTGAAGCTAAACGTGGCAAATGTTTAAAGTCTGTTTTGTTCATAATAATTTTTATAAAATCAATTTGATAAAGCAGCATTAATTAATTAATAGTTTAGATGAACTAAAATCTGCTTTATTATTGAATAAAAATTAAAATATAACAGAAAAATTTGCTTTGGCCTGTGAAACCATAAGCTATTCTATCTTCAGTTTTTACTATAATATTTATATAGATATGAAATAGGTGATCATGTAAATAATGATATCATTAAAATTTAGTGACACTAAAACACTGAAGTTCTGTAAATGCTACTGAACCACACCATACAAGAGTTTCTAATATCTTCAGATCATTTCAGTTTTACTTTTGAATCGGAACTGCCTTCCTGTCACTTTCCAGTGTGTAAGAATTTAGCATTTACTCTATCATCTTTTCTCTGCCTATGTCTTAATTGCTTGTCAGGCAGAAAGTTGTCTCTCTGAAGTACTGTCTTCTTCATGACATAGAGCAACATTTCCATAGGATTTGCCAACGATGAGATTATGCTGTAATTTCCCCAAACAGCTGTGTCTGCTTTGTTATGAATAGAAGCTGTCGGGGACTGTATCCAAATCTTAGTTCTCATCCTTCCAAATCACATTAACAAAATTATCACATGCCTGGGTGAGCACTTCTCCGCCACTTTTAATTAATTCCAATTGTATGTTACCCACTCCAAGAGGTTTACTGGCTTTTTTTAAAACATCCTAGTATCAGCTTTCAACTTCTGTCACCATTAGAAGTAATTCATAATGATTTGGGCTTCTCAAGAAGATATTCCCACTTCCTTTCCATCCAGCTCTATTTGTTTCATCTGTGGGGCTCAACTCTTGGCAGTGTGCAGCCCTGGCTTTAGATGCAATGGTATCTTGTCTCCCACAGAAGACCTCAGCAAGGCTTTGGCTGGTTTGCCAGTTCTCCTCAGTGGCATTTCTTGGGATGACTGTGCATATCAGGAGGTATCTGTTCATGCCAGTTTTCTGTAATAACTGTAAAAATCACATCTATTTCACACTTCATACAAATACATCTCTCCTATACTTGGATCTGTCTTCCAGCATCACTGCACTGATCAGACAATGGGATTGTCTTTCCTGACCAGGATTTCTTCCTTGGCATCTGTTTCAGCAATTTATTTGTGGGTGCTGTAATGCAAAGATGCTCATCCTGTTTGGATCTGAGTTGGTTGCGCAGAGGGCAGCAGAGCTGTAGTTTGTGCTCAGCCCTTATCCAGGATGTTTGAGGAGTTTGAGAACTTGGAGTTCATAGCCAGGGTAACCTCTGAGAGAAATGACTGGAGGCTTCTCACTTTGTGCTTTAATCCGAGTTGTGATCAAGTGGTTGTAGCTACCTTCAGGGAGGATAAACACCTCATCACACCTCATGACTTCTCTCTGAGTCATGACAAAGTGGGCTGGCGTTCAGGTCCCCACATGTATCATATAATCATAGAATCATTTGGGTTGAAAGGAAACCGGTACAGCTGAAGTTAAACAGAAGTATTTAATTCTGCTTTCTTTCTCCTTGAACTTTTCTTCTCCCTATGGGATTCATAGCTAACCATAGTATGATGGATATAATTTTATTCTACTGTCTAGCATGCTTGCATCACTTTGTAAAAAGGTTTTGTTTTGTTTTGTTTTTGACAAATATACTGAATTATTGCATCCTGCCAAGATGCTGTGACATGGAGAGCTATGACTCAATTTTCTACTCTCAGTGATTCAGTGGGGATATTTTTATAGTATACAGTATCAAGAAGTTTTTATCCACATGAATGCTTACATATGCCAAGTCCAGTGTCTAAGACTTGCAGACGTGTTTCTTGTCCAGAGTTCCCAGTGAGATGCTGCTGAGTGATGTAGTATTGTCATTGCTGGGATTGAATCTCCTCTTACCCCATTCTCTTGTGTTGAGGAGGGCATCTGAAGTGTTAGGAGGTTCACATCCCTCTCATCTCAGAGCATTCTCGCCTAGCAGGGAGTGACTTCAGATGTGTGTGTGTCAGCCAACATCAGTCAAGAGAGGTGAGTAATAAAAAATAGAGGAAGAGCCAGCAACCCAGACACAGCTGAGTCTTTTAATCTCACTGACTCCAAAGAGCATAGTGAAGTTGAGCCTGGACAGTGCCATTTAAAATAAACTATCTTGCAGAAAATCCAAGCCAAAGTTTCTTAAATAGCAGCTATTTACAGAAGAATGATCAAATCTAAGATCCCAATATAACACAAAACCATATCTCTTTCTTCAAAATGTGTCTACCACAATAGGTAAGTCTTTAACATATTGATTGAACCAAACCCTGAAATCTGTATTCCTTAACAGGGAAAGCAGATTAATAAGGTATTCATTGACATAGATGGTCGATTATATTTTTATGTTAGTTTAACAGGAGTTCTGTGCTGTCAGTATGTTCTATAGCAGTCTTATATTACTTACAATCACAGAATTGTTATTCTGTGTAGTCATTGTAATGACAGCTGTAAAATAGTATTTTATTGTCCATTCTTTTAAATTCCATGTCTCAGGCCAGAATTGGCAGCTTTAAGAGGTTAGTCTCAACTGGCAGTGTATTGAGGTTGTGCAGTGCCCTGTATTTCAGAGGGGACAGATATTTTCTGACCCTCATATTGATAGATTTGTATCAGCAACATTAAGCCAAATTACTTGGTCTGGTCTCTGAAGCATACCAGCATGGCCTGTCTCACTCACTGTGTGTGAAGGTGCTTTCAGCAAATACAGGTATTTCCACTATTTTGTTTTTCTGAAACTGTCCTCATTTGCATTGCTACTAATGATATCGGAGACAGTGTAAACAAGGGAAACCAGCAGCCTCTTAGCACCTTGTTCATAATCTTAAAGACCATGAACTGCCTGTAAGAGATTTAGAGAAGAAAATAAGTGGAAAATTAACGTATTGCTCTAGTTGTACATTTGAAATGCATCAGCCTGATGTTTAGAGTTTAACGTATAGCATCATCATAATTTCCTGATGTATTTATATATACTGCGATAGCACCCAGGGGTTCAGTGTGTCTGGGAGCACAAGGTGGGGAAAGAGCAAGTGGTAGGATGGAGAAGCCATGAACAAAGGAGTGAAGTTGAACCTGAGACAAAAAAGGAGGTGGTTGAGGGAAAGTACTTTAGTTATTTGTCTTTGTTCCTCACCATCTGACTGTATTTTAACTGGCAATAAATTAAATTAAATTAATTTTCCCCAAATGAAGTCTGTTTTGCCCATGATGGTACACAGTGAGTGATCTTGCTGTCTTTATCTCATCTCATAAGCTTTTTCATCTTGTTTTCTCCTCCCTATCATTTTGAGAAGGGAGAATGAGAGAGCAGCTGGGCATCTGACAAGTCATTTGCCATCAAAAGACATTTTGGTGAAAGAGTACAAGGTAGTATAAGAAAGGTGAAGATGGATTTCCTCCATTTTCTTCTCAATTCCCCAAAGCTTTCCTCACTGCACTTTCTATTCAATGCATAGAATGGATTTGGGTTAGAAGGGACCTCAAAAATTATCTTTGACTAGACCAAAGCCCCATCCAACCTGGCTTTGAACATTTCCAGAGATGGAGCATCCACACTTCTCTTGGCAACTTGTTCCAGTGTCTCACCACCCTCAAACTGAATAGTTTCTTCCTTATATCTTGTCTAAACCTACTTGCTTTCAGTTAAAAACTGTTACCCCTTGTCCTGTCACTTCAGGCCCTGGTAAAAATGCCACATTCATCTTTCTTACAAGCCCCCTTTAGGTACTAAAGCCCCAGCGCCTCCCCAAAGCTGCCTTCTCCAGTCCGAACAACCCCAACTTTCTCAGCCTCTCTCTGTAAGACAGATGCTCCAGCCCTATGATCATTTTCATGGCTCTCATTTTTGGTATGAGACTGTTGCCGTTTGCCAACTGAGAGAGAAACATGAACTGACTGAACTCAGCTCCCTCTGGACTTCATCAATGCCCCTTCCTATCTAACCAAAGAGATAATAACAGACATTCTTTGCATTTATAGTTCAGCTTTCAGGTGGAGTATGTAAACTCTGGTATTGTTAATTTTTATGGAAAAAAGGGAACAATGAGAAAGGAACCAAAATCTCCATAATGCATATACTTAATTTGATAAGTATTCAACTCCTTTTTTTTCCTCTGGCAGTAAGACCAAATACAGAAGTAGTTTAAAAGTCTTCCATTACAATGCTTTGCTAAAGAGACCTATAATAACACAATTGTGTGGTTTTGAAGTGAAATTCTTAGTACTGTGTTCTGTTTCATAAATCCATTTATTTAGTTATTGTTTGCTGGAGAGCTGAAACTGTGCCAGGAGCCTGAATTCAGACTCAAGCATGTGTGCACCCCATAAACTGGATTGAGCTCAGAGCCAGATGTGAGCAGAGCTGAACTGAATGCAAAGGCTGGGAGGACCTGCTCATAGCAGGTGTTAGAAACAGGAGCTCAGACTTGCACCCAGATGCCATACACAGAGCTGTGGACTTAATCATCACTTCCAGTTAGTTAGTGCCTCTGTGAGCCCTTGGTTAGAAACTCAGCTTAGCTGGGAGTACTGCAGGTTCTTTGAAATCCACCTTCTAGGAATTGTGGGGCATGTTTCAAATTCCAGTGTCCATATTTCTTTAAGATGAAGAGTATGAGCATGCAGGGTACCAGAAATATCTCAGAGAGTGAATTTAGGCATGGAATAAACAGATATCTCACCTTCATCTTGTTGGAGGTGATAGATAGCAAAATCTGGGCTCCCAAAGGGACACATGGGAGGGAGCCAAAAGGAATTGCACTGTGTTGGGACTGGTGTATAATCATCTGTATTTGAAAATACACACATTCATCTGTTCTAGAGAAAATACATTTTTTTCTTTGCAGGCTTCCTGCCATAGTTTTTTTTGTTTCTTGGAATCTGTAGATCTGTCTAAGAAATGTCAAAGGGGATGGGGTGTCATCACAAGTATGGCAGTGATTTCTACAAGGCAAAGAGAGAAACTCGTAATTGTCTCCTATTGGTCCTGGAATTTTATTTATGGCTATATATGCACTGGGGCTTTAAATGGTTCAGTAGCCACTCTTGGTGTAATAAAGACATTGTTGAAGCAATATGAAAATGTTCAGACCCTCAAGCTTGGGTCCCACCTTCACCTGGCTTTTTATGCCTATTTCCAGTTGTAAATCTATGTCTGAAAAACAGTAGCAACCATTCTTCTAACCAGGACAGTTTTTGCTATGTAACTTCTCAAGTGAGAGGTCTGTGATACACTAACAATCTTTGCTGGGAGCAAAGATGTGTTTGAAACAGCATCTAAAGTGTTTGAAAACACTCTGTCCTGGGGATGTACCTGGAGTGCTGTTGATTTTAACTTTGATTCAGTTAGAATGATTGCTGAGATTGGTGTAATGTTGTCTCTTTGGGTTTTTGGTTTTATTTGAATTTGTGGTTGTTTTTCTTTTTCCTCATAGGTTGGCTGAATTAACTGGCTCTCGTTCAAAAGAAACTTGGCAGATCTGTTTTGCTTTCTTTGAACCTGTCTACTGCATGTCATAAAGATGTCCTAAGTCCAGAAGCTGCACAAAAGACAACTGAGCAGCACAAAAATGTGACTCTGACAAGTGACTTCAAGCCTTCTGATGGTGAATTTTCTACTGACCAGTTTCTATTTTAAATACATAACTGAAGCATGCATAATAGTTAACCTGATAGGGAAAAAAGAACTTTCATATTAATTAGGACTGCAAAAAAACCCCAGTCACCTGAAGCTTCAAAATGAGTGCTCCATTAATTCCAAGCAAGTCATGTTATACCCAGCTTCAGGACAATCGCAGCGAAATAAGAAATAACAATGAAAGCATAGTGAGTGTTGGGGATACCAATGCCAACCAAATTGTATCAAAAGTTAGAATCACTGATGTGAATGTTAAGAAACATGATTTGACAGATGAGAGTGGGAATATATACTCTGGAGGAACAGAGAAAGTTACTCATCTGCACACAGAGCAGAATAGACTTCTGACCTTCAAAGACTCTCGGACCTGTCACACCAGTGTACAGGAAAGCAAGCTGCCCTCCACCACAAGCAGGGAAATGGGAAAAGATTGTAGGACTGGTGAAGCTAAGGATATACCAAGGCATATCAGGATTAGCCGAGGACAAAGTCTGTCCAATTTAAAAAGTAGCACAAATGATGCCAACCTGGAGGTTTTTTCCAAAGGTGATGTTGACTTCCCCCAGAACTTTTCTAAGGGAAAAATGCCAAGGACTGTGGAGGTGGAGAGAATAAAAAGGCTTTCTTTGGGAAGACCAAGTAAATTCTCTCCTCAGCCTGAAACAAAAGATTGCATTGGCCGTGTGTCGTGTAAACGTCTGCTTTCTGCATCATTGGACTCCATCGACACGTCTCACCATTTGATAGGAAATGCAGAGAAATCACAGAAAACATCCACAGATCATTTTCTTGGGATGATGATTCATCCCCTTGACAATACCTCAGAGGAAAATACTGTATTTTATTCCAAACCACCTACCTCAGGGAACAAGAAAATAAGTAAATCAGAAAATGTACCAAATGTTAACATTGAAAGCACACTGCATACTTCTCATTCTCAACATTCAGCTGTTAAGCTCAATGAGATTGTTTGTAAATCAGAAGCACAATTAGGTCAGGGTGATAAAAGTAAAAAACTGGAGCTTAAGACTGCACCATCTCTGCAATATAAAAATATATGTCCACAAAAGATAGAGAGAATTATGCTGGTGGAGTTCCTGGGGTGTCAAAGAGATGAAAATACAGCAGTGCAGGAACAGAAAAGCTCTGGGTCTGACACATCAAAATTTCAAGCATCCTGTTTTCAAGACACCTGTGATAAAGTAGAGGACCCATTGTCAAGCCAGGCTGTGACTTATCCTGATGACAAATTGCAAAGTGTTAATGTCACTATCACTGGGAAAGGGAGAGGAAGCAATGACAGTGACAACAGGGCAACTAGCCAGGTTGGTGAGGAATATTTTACTGATGAAGAAGTGGAAACAGTATTCCCAGTCACCTCTGGTAGTAAATCCAGTGTCAAAGTGACACCTAGGAAAAACAAAAATTTGCATGAAGTTGACACAGGTTGTGCTGAAACAGTTGGTGAACAGTTATCTCCTATACATAATATTAGTCCACCTGACAGCAAACCTTTGAAAGTTAATGAGAATAAATTGAAGCTAGTCAAAGAAAGCACTGAGGATGCTATTGTGCCCACTTCTGATCTCTCTGATCATCAAAGAGTGTGCAGAGCAGAGACAGTGTCAAACCAACAACCTGACAGCCACAACGATGATGCAGAAACCTCAGGTGTTTCAGTTTCAAATAAAAAACCAGCCAATGCACAGAAACATCCTCCAGAGGAAGCACCAGAGAGCTGTAATGTTCCAACAAAGGCTGATGTGTTTTTATGTGTCCCAACTCCTGTGCGTCCGGTGGCAACGCTGGATGTTAACGGTCAGCCCACGCTATCAAACAGTAATTTGAAGGACGTTTGTGCCCTTCATGATGACAAACTGTCAGTCCTACCTCCCATTGACAGCACACAGTTGCTAAACGTATCCCCTAAAGTGCCTATCAAGACTGCTTGCAGCAGCGCCATCCCAAAACCTATCCTGGTCCACCCCAAGGGCTCTCCCACAGATAAGGCAGGTGTGGACAGTGACTGCAGTGAAAAGCTGGAAGAAAACATCGAGATGAAACCTGCCATACCCCGGCCCAAACCCGTGAGACCCAAAATCATCACATACATTAGGAGAAACCCTCGTTCGATAGAGCAGCTCGACCCTTTGTTTGCACCGACAGGGCTGCCCTTCGGTAGTCCTGCGTGCAGCATGCCCATCTCTACGGAGCAGAAGGCGTCCAGCGGAGGGGAGGCAAAGCCCACCAGCATCCTGTATGACAAATTTAAACCTGACCTCCAGAAGCCAAGACTTTTTGGTTCTGGACTAGTGGTGTCAGGAATCAGGCCCCCAGGTCACCACTTCGGTCCAATGAGTGAGAAGTTTCTGCAAGAGGTAAGTTTCTGTAGCGTTGACAGCTGCTTTTGTATGCCAGGTGGTAATCATTTGCTTACTTATTACTGCCAGAAGTTAGTTCTCAAACCTCAAGTAAGAAATAAATCCTAAATCAAGACAATGTGTGATCATAAGAAATAAACTATACTGTTTCTGGCATGGACCCTGTTGCAATGCCTTAGCTGTGACTGGAAGTTATCACTGTGTTCCTCCAATATTTTACAGCAAATTGGTCACCTGCTAGTGTTATAAATAGGGATGTTTAGAAAGGAAAAGACATGCTGAATTGAATAAATGGAATTTCTTCTTACCTGCCCCTCCCCCCCCAAAGAATAGCTTTGGGAAATTATTGCAATTTGTCCACAGAGACTTTTTCCTTCTTAATGGGAAAGTTGGCAGGTTGTTGTAGACAGAGCACCAGAGGCCTAAACTAATTCCCTTCTGTTTAGCTGTAGTGAAACCCAGGGACTCTCAGAACTCTTGTTAGACTATATGTATCGTATAGAAAAATATTTACTTTTGACTCACTTTAATGCTATCTCTTACATTAACCTGCACCTCAAGTAAGATTTCTCCTTTCCCCGTAAAGCCATCCTGAGCAGCCAAAGGGGATGGAAATCCCTCTGGCTACTTCTGGCTCCTGATATCTCATTGTGTTTCTGCCTTGCTAAGTTGGGCAGGAGTTTTGGTTTCCTGAAATCGCTGCTGGGAGGTCAGTACAGTGGAGGAAGGATGAACTTGCTTCATAGGTGGAGAAAGGACAGGGAAGTAGAACCTACATTCCAGTCTGTCATGTGCCCTTGTGTTCACTGCTTAGGACCTGTGATAGCTCAATGACCAAGCTTTTCATGTAAATACTGAAAATAACACAAGTGGGTTTGATTTGAATGAGTCTTTTAAAAAAAAGGTTATGGTTTTTTGCTCTGTGTCTCATGGTGTTATTAAGGCCATTTTCTTGCCTGCCTCATTCTACATACAGTATTGATCCAAGGAACAGCATTGAAATAACAGGTTTGGTGACAGTGTTGACAACCAAAAGCTGGAAAATACCCAAATTAAGCTACAGTTTGTGAGTGTAGATTGACCCTTGTGGCATGTTAACAGGAAACCTACCTGAAACATTCAAGGACTATAGTTATTTCTCATCCCAAACACAGAAAGGACAGTGCCCGCTGTCCTTTTCCCTCTAACTTCCACTTCCAGTTCTGTCACTTATATTTTGTGTCCAGAGGAGGAATTACTAAAGTCATTGGGAGTTTGTCTATGCCAGCCATTATTAGTATATCTTCATAACTGCCTTGTAAGGTGAGGTGAGTTACTAAAGTATTACTGTTTAATGCATTTCAATGATAAATAAAGCCAAAATAATGCAGACTGTGCAGCTGTTTTGCTGTTTATAGGTTGAAATGACCCTCTGATGGCCACAGGTGTCTATAACAGCTGGAGTTCAGATAATCATGCAGGATCAGCAGATGTCTGAGCAAAGGACAGATTTCTGTGCACTGCTGAGGACTGCTTTCAGCTGGAGCAAGACTCAGGTTGTGGCAAGTCTGCAGCATGGCTTTCTCTAAAGTAGGCTTACAAGTAGGATACTTTTGGGCTGGAGAAGATCCAAAGCATCTTCCCCAGTTTCTCCAAGATATATGACTTTGAGTGGGTATTTCAATGAGGGAAGATCTGAACCCAAGCAAGCTACTTCTTCAGAGAAGCCGGATTGACTGGGGGAGAGTCTGGGAAGGAAAACTCAAACTAGTTTACGTTATGATTTTGCAGTAGCCCAAGAGTCAGGAGTGGATAACAGAATGTGGAATTTGCTCTCTTGGTCTGCCACTGTAAAAGCAATGACCTTGCCATCCTCCCAGTAAGAGAAATGCAAAGGGAACTGATCTGACTCAGTATGGATCAAGGGAAAGGAAAATGATCCATCCATGAAAGTGAACAGATGCTTAGAAGAGCAGCTGTGCACAGTATGGGTTCATAGCAGATGACTGATGTGTAATCCAAAAGAAACCAATTAGGATGGATTGAGATAGATCAAAATCACTGTAGCGAAGGGAGAATGTCGAAGACTCAGAGGTTTTGGAAACAAGGAAACTCTGTGTCAGGATGGCTACTGTCTTGGTGAGAGAAAAAAATCCCAGACTGACCATTTTGAATATCCAGTTTGGGCTCTGGAGAGCTTTGATTAGCATTTTGTAGCTTCTTACATAGCTATGATGGTGGTAATAGCTGCTATCAGTTAGACCTGCAATCTCTAAGCACCCTTCAGCTAGCTAAGGGGTAGGAACAACTAGATGTCCCTCTGGGTGCCAGGAGCTAGAAGAAATAGGAAGGTGCTGTCTTGGACAGGAGACTCCAAGAAAAGGCCTGGAGAACTCTATGAGGAAGACTTAAGGCTGCCTCTTTGCAGTGGGGAGTCAGCAGTGTTCCATGAGCTGCCTGTGCCAAAGCCCATTTAGGGCAGCTCAGACAAAAATCCCAGGTCAGGCATGAAGGCTGTCCAGCTGTGCTGAGAGACTGGGTCCATAGTGGAATTGAGTTAAGGTTAAAATGACAGCCGTGCCTGTGGCATTGGCAGCTCCTCCAGTGCTTTTTTACAACCTTAGCGTGGTGTATAGATAGCTATTTTATGCCTGTTTTCATTAAAAAGCCCCCCAAAAAACAAAACAAAACAAAACAAAACAAAACCCAAAACTAAAAAAGTAGAAAAACTCTCAAGGTGAAATAGAATATGCTTTTAAAAGCCAGTCATTGTCCAGGGCAGATCAGTGCTCTCCACATGCTTCATCACAATGTGGTCTCCTCGTGTCAGTTTGGGCCTCCGCCTCTTCTAGGCAGCACCAATGGGTATTTGTGGCCACTTTGTCTTCCCAGTTGCCTCCATGGCAAGTAACAGCAAATTGTGGAACCCACTTGCCAACTCAGAATCCAGCTCTCCCAGTGTGTGCTTACGCAGAAGCTGCTCCCAAGGACCAGCATGGATCAGCCTGGTCTGCAAAGTGGGAGTTTGCCTGTACAGGTACAGTCCATGTGCTGTGAGAGAGGACTCGCTGGCTCACTTTATTCACTATTTAACGACTGCTGCCAAGAGCCCTCGCTCTGGTGGGTGTCTATAAGGAAGTCTGCTGATCACCAGCTCCATGCCTGCCTCACCAGGGCTGTGCCTGCCCCAGTCAACCACCTCTTTGGGTCCCTTCCACAGCACAGACATCTTTCTGCTCCAGAGAGCATAGACTAAAGTCTGTTGAAATGAAAGTCCTGCCAAGGAAAAAGGAGTAGGGGAATTGTTTTTATGTAGTCCAGCCAAAATTTCTCTCCTTAATCTCGTTATCTGAACTGCCTGAGCCAATGTTGCCGGCTCTTTCCCAAAGAGTTGCCTGAAGCAGGCACTTGACAAGCAAATTCTTGCTTGAGGCATTAATGTTTGACAGCGTTATAAACACAGTAACATGAAAGAAAGTGTTGGGCATTTGTACCTGCTGGCCGTGCTGCCAGCTCTGCTTGGAACTACCCAGCCCGGGGAATTCCTGTGTGCTCTAAGTATTTGCTGCAGACCTTCTGGCTCTTTCTAATAAATTCATTTAACAGGCTGTGTGGGGAATGAGCCGACAACCACACACACGAAAACTCTGGACTGACCTTCTTCTAATGGGACAGGCTGCGGTGGATCTTTTCTTTAAAAGTCCCTTGTACAAACGTCTAGTACAGAATGCTAGCAGATCTCATATTAATCCATATCTTTCTGAAGAGCTTTAAAATGGCAATAATTTGGTACAATTCTATTGAAAACAGTTGAATTTTACACTTTGTTTATTCACAGTTAAATAGAAAAGATTATGTGTCTTCATAGCAAGTTTCTGTCCCCCAAAACTCAGTCCTTAAAAAAAAAAGCATCTAATTATTGAGAGATATTTGGGTAAATTCAGCTGGACTTGATTATCTTAAGGGTCTTTTCCGAACTTAATGATTTTGTTCTAAATCCTCACTTCTCTCAGCTTGAGAAGATATTTTATAATTGTGATTGATTGATTTTGTGTCCATATTTGTTGCCCTTCTGTGTTACTCAGCATAATGTCAATGAAGAAAAAAAAAAAAAAGGATTACAGAAGATTTGAATAAACTGCCCCAGATTATAAAAAAATGCATGGTCTCTATATTTAAAGCTTTTCTCTTTCCTTATATTGAAATACTTGGCTTTGGTGTTTTCACTGCCAGTTAAATATGAAATGATAGCATGCATAGCGTAATCTGATGGAAATAAATTTATCAGGGAGAGAGAAGATAAGTGAGGTTTATCCAGAAAAACAATCTCATATCTGTAAGTTGAAAGTAAGAAGACAAACATCTGCAGTCTAAGTCTAAAGAATCACATAAATGGCAAAAAACTGCATCCTAACTTGTAGAAATAGGTCATGGGAGTATAATAAAAAAGGAAACAGGAAGATCAAATGGCAGGAAATAGGACTGCAAACAGAGGAAAAAATATGGAGCAAAAATATAAAGCTCAGTATTTGTTGCATCTGCTCTTCAAGTTCCTGTGCAGAGGCCTCAAAAATTCTATGTCTAATAGTTTAAGGCCAATCTTGTCTCTTAGCATATTAAAGATTTGCTAAATTAGGATTAAAGCTCTTGAAGGAGCAGGATCAAAGCTTTTATAGCCAATGTTGAAGTGCATATTCCAATGCTTATAATTGCTAAATAGAAATTGATTTGGCATATTATATGCATCATAACTTACAGCAAAGTTAATTAATTGTCAGTTACATTTCTTCCTAGGTAGCCTGTGGCACTTTTTGATTAATTTTTAAACAAATTTAGTTCAGATTTCCTATTTCCTATGCTTTTTTCTTTCCTTATCCCCATGGCCTAAATGGAATGACAGAAGAAATGTTCATGGGTCCTTTCTATATTATGGTCATACCACATTTTATAAGAAAATGGTGAAGAAGCTGGACTCTGCTCAGAAGAGCAAATGGTTCTTTGCAAATATGAAAGATGAAAACTACTGACATTGGTCTGCACTGTTGTCCTGAATCACGAAGCAGCCCAGCAAAGTGGGAGGCAGAGCCCAGCTTGAGTGCAGAAAGATGCAAGGACTAAATTGAAGAACCAGGTCATTCCTTGACTGCAAGTTCACTGCTATGCGTCAGTTTGCTGAGAATGCTTGCAGCTTGGGACTTACTGTTCTGTCCTCACCGTAAATGCCCGTTAAAGTACTGAGAGATTTGTCACTGGTTCTAACAGCACAGCATCTATTTGTGATAAACAGTAAATGTTTCACATCTACAAACTTGCATGTTTTTCTCTAATTCATGTGGGCAGCTGGGTTTTATAGCTTTGATTTGGAATATTCAGCAGCCCCCTGAAAATGTAAGACACAGAATTGCACCCGCCTCCACAACCAGGTCTCTTTTCAGGAACTGCAGGGTCACAGATTACAGTGAACTTTTTGCAGTAAGAACATATAGAGAGTTCTTTTTTCTCACAGAAATTATTTGGCAATACAATTTCCCTGATAAAATGAACTTAAATACCTCCAGCTTTATTTTTAGCTAAGTTAAAATGAACTTTTCCTAGAATTGTGTCCTGGTAAGAATATTTTAAATAACTTCTAATAAAAATTCCACTCACACACTCTCTTGGTGTATCTACCTCTGTAAGTAATATAACCTTTTGTGACTTAACAGTAACTTCATTTTCACTAATTGAAGATCTTTCATGTCTGTTTTCTTTTGGGGAAGAGATCGGTTCTTTATTTGGGTTTAGTTGTATATTGAGTGTGTAATATACATATTTTTGGAGAGCAGTTAATTTAGTAAGACTATCACTTTTTGAAAGTTCATGGTGCTCTGAAGCCCAGATTCACAAGGAGGGAAATGTAGCCTTTATAAGCGATTTAGAGCTCCATCTTGTCTGGGTTTATTGATTTATTGCATAATACCTGTGTTAATGATTTTTCTGTAGGTTGGGGAAAGGCCTGCGAAAGATGAGTTTTGCCCTCCATCATATACTCATTATGAGGTCCCACCAAGTTTTTATCGATCTGCCATGATACTCAAGCCACAGTTAGGACTGGGTGCAGTGTCCAGGTTACCATCTGCAAAGAGCAGGATTCTCATTGCGAGTCAAAGATCCTCAGGTAGCTGTCTCCATCAGCAAGGAGAAATAACAAATGCTCCAAGCCTCTATGCTCCTGATGCTTCAGGTAACGTATGAACTTTCTTTCCTTTCCTTTTACTGTAGTCACCGATATTTTTTTCAGAAAGAAATATCACAAAATAAGCAACATCTTGACCTGACACTAGAAATCTCCAACAGCACTCTTTGAGGTGTGTCTTTTTATCCTGCAGCAAGGCTGACTAGGGAGTCTGAGACTTGAACAGAGGTTGTTTAGCAGGTCATTGCCAAAGAAGGAGAGTAATTTCCAGTAATAATTCTCACTGTGCTCCTTTTTATCTTCCTCCACCTTGCTAATGCCTGAAAAGTCTTTGCTTTCATCCTGTGGAAGATAATGGGACATTTTTTTCCATCATGAAGACCCCATCATTCAATCTGGATTTGACATTCCCCACCACATTGTGCTCTGAAAGCCTGGGCAGTGTTCAAATGTGCCAGCAGAGACCCTGATTCTCTGAAGCCCTGGTATACAGCTCCTTGGAGGCAGCATTTCTAATACCTTTTTCTTCCCGGTTACTGCCCAGCTCAGCATGACCCTGGGCAGAATTACAGGAGAGAGAAGATCAAGAGAAGAGCTGGAAGGAAAAGTGTACGACACCACAAGACAGGGATAACAATTACTTCTACAGAACATTCCTTGGTAGCTTGAAAAAGTTTTGTGGTTTTAACAGTGCACATGTAAACAGCAGCAAGTTCAGAGACAACTGAAAATCAGTCCTTTCCAGTGTAAAACAGAGCAGCTGTTAAACAGCCTACAAGTCTGCAGAGATTTTTTTAAAATAGTTGTAAGGGCTAAGGTTAAGTAATGACTTGGGTTCATATGATCTCTCCTCTTGTGCCAGGATGGAATTCCATCTGATACGTGTTTATTTAACCTCTTCACAAAAAACTATTTATAAAAACCTTCAATACGAGGTCTTGGAGCCTCATAAAGCAGGACTGCTCCAATGCACTACCTTCTTTCTAGTTAAAAGTTTCCCCTACTGTTTTACCTAATCCCCTTTGTTGCAATTTATTTCCTCTCCCATCTGGAGTGGCTATGGGGTCTTCTTCTCTCTGCAAGTATTTGGAAACTATTACTCTCTCCCACCAGAGTCTATTTCTCCATACTAAGAAGCAGGAGAAATTTTAGAATAGAAATGCGCTAGAGTGTCTTGACTTTACCCTAAAAGGACAGTCTCAGTCAGTAAATACTAGTTGACAGGATTTGGGGTTTATCAGAAAATCAAATCAAATCTCTGTAATGCAGTGCCTGTTGCAACTATCCTTTACTATCTGACCCTGCATCTGGAGTTTATCTTTGTTGATGCCATTAGCTAAAGCTGACCAAACTCAGCTGTATGTGACTTCTGAGACACTCCAAGATTGCAGTCTGGGTAGTAAATGCCATTTCGGCTCTGTGACTTGAGGTCAGTCAGCATTAAACATGGGAATACAGGTGCAGAGTGTAATTGGATCATAATTTCCATTTAAATGAAACTGCAAGAGGCTGCGAGCTCAGGATGCGAGTAGGGTAAGCTGTTGTATAACAGGAACAAACTTGGAAGATAGATATGAAGGGAATATACAAAGAGGACCTATTAACATCAGAAATGAACATTGCCTTGATTTGTATTCATCTATCATCCATCCGTTATCCATATTATCCTGCTTCATTGAGGACAGCAGACTTGACTTTTTCTTAGCCACTCTTAATCCATATAGGAACTTGTATGTATTAATTTACTGTCTTCCTATATTATGTGACCTTCTAAAATCTAAGCAGGACCAGCCTGTCAGTCTCATTTATTATCTGTAACAGTGCCTTTAAAAATGCCAGTGCATGAGAAGTATACATGAGGAAATTGCACTAGCTGTTAGTGTGGTTCTATTCCACTAAAGTTTTATTTCCTAAAGTTTTTATATTTCTCAAAAGTTTGTTGTTGTTTTCAGGGTTTTTTTGTTGTTGTTTTTGGTGTTGGGTTTTTTAATCACTGATTATTTCTTGGACCTTTTCTGTTTTGGAGGTCAAATTTAATTCATAGCTCTCCATAATTTTCTTCCTACAACTGTTGTTTTACTTGTTTCTCTAGTCTATTGATACCTTGCTGTTTTAAAAATGCTAGTAAAGATAACTCATGGTAGTCCAATAATCTGTCTGTCATCTCTTTCAGGATCCCAAAGTGTGTCTCATCTGGTGTTTGGGCTCTGATTGTTTTTATTGATTTGAAATTACTCAAGATTTGTTCTGGAGAGGTTGCTAATGTGTCTGCTTTTTCACTGTCCACCTCAGGACACATTGTTTTAACTTCTGGCATCTTGCCTTCCATTTTCCTTGCAAGAGGAAGAACATGTTTAATTTTTCTGCAACATCTTATTCTGTTGCAAAGTCCTTCTCTCTGCTCTCTGTTGGTTCAATGCCTCTCCTTATTTATCTTTCTTGTACTTCTGATATCTTATTCTTGGTGTCTTTGCATTCTCTTCTTTTTGGCATTTATTTCCCAATTATCCATTCAAGATTGGTTTAAAATAACCTTTTCTTAATCAAAGCCTTTTTTCTTGTATACCTCAAATTTCTTAATCTTTCTCTCAGGACTGTATAACTTCATAGGTCAGTGTACCACTCTTTTTGTCTTTAGTACTTCCTTTTGAGAAGAATGTATTGCTCATGAAAGAGGCTGAAGTGACAGAAGATAGGACAAGACTGGTGTAGGAGTGCAAAGGCAGCAGACAACTGGTTCCTGTGCCTGTCTCCACAGCAGTGCACAAACACAGACCAGAGATGGGTCCCTGGTTGCCATGGAGGAGATGGATGGAACAGCAACCCCTGGCATGCAAGAGCGGTTGGGATGCTGGAGGGGCTTAGAGTAGGGCCAGACACCGTTTAGCCAGTTGTGTTAAGGTACCCAACACCATTTTCAACTGCTTTCCCTTAATTTGGCAGTTAGTTGTAGTGTTAAACTTTGATTTGCATTATTGGTTTTGATGCAATATTTGAAAAGCAGGATTAAACGCAGCTTTGATAGAGTCATATTTACAAACATAAATAAATGAAATGCATATGGTTAGCACACTGCAAGAAGAGCCAGTAAGACTTGCTCACAGTCATTGCAGGGTCTGAGGGCTTGGGTGAATGCAGCAAAAGCAGCTAGGGTCTAGGGGGTATTTTTGTCTCAAGGATACCAGGCCTGTCTTCAAGATTGCTAATCAGCATCTCTTGCAGCTTGATCCTTAGCTTTTAATCCAGTTTCCAATCCTAGTGATTTCAGTCCTGCCCTGAGGTAATGGAAGGATATAGCCAGTTACCACCCCGTGACAAAGTGTGAGGTACCATGAAGGCTTTTAAACTGAAATCACCATGGCACAGTATCGAGGACAGAGCAGTGCCTCATAATGAGGATTTTATTCCTCTTTGCCATAACACTCATAATGTAGCAGTCTGGTTAAGCAGCACTGATAAACTGAGTGCTTTGGCCCATTATATAATAGTCATAAAACTGACTCAAAAGTAATTGATGATTAAATCCCTAAACTGCTCTGATAGACTACAAGTACTACAAATACATTAAGGTTGTGTTAGTTTTAAGTTGTGCAAAGTAGAAAGTAAAATAATAATGACTGTTCCCTCAAGTGTGATCTCTAAGTGTGTAAGTGTGATGCCTAAAATGTGTTTGGAGCAGTGATCCTTTCTCATCTGTAGGATATAGGACATGTGGTGACATTGACTGCTCCTTAGGTGATGCTTTGCCTCAGATGAGTCAGGCAGGCAACCTGACTGCAAGAGAAAGCAGTCTGCAGTATAGGTAAGATAAGAAGTCATTGGATTGTGATATACTTAGAGGTGCAATAGAATCTCCAAAAGCTTAACATTTGTTTATTTTATGTAAATTGCCTCTGTTCTTTTGATGGAAAACTTGTAATTCAAAACAAGCATTGAAGGACACTGAATCTATAACGTGTAAAATATTAATATGTTTTCCTTGGTTATAAAGGCTCCTTGAAGCAAGTGTGTTAGGATTTGCATTCATTAGCTGATTATTTTGAAGGAATTAATTTCTGATTTTGAAAAGTATAACAGAGATCTCATAGTTAAAACTTCACTTTAATTATACTTATTAAACTTAATTCTTAATTTTCCAGTAGTGTTTGCGGTATTTTTTTCTCAAACAGTGAGTTAATGAAATGTTGTTTCCTTATCACCAACCTGTGTATAAAATTTGAGTCCTGAGGATCTAGCTGCTTCTCTCATTTCTAAGACAGTCAACTTCTGTTAAAGATAGAATTTACACAAAAATCAGGACAGCAATGTTTCTCATTGCTCAGACAGACCCAGATAGGTACACTTATTTGTATCTTTGCATATAATGTATTTAATCATGAATGCTACAATATATCTACAGCTTTCTCCCAATAGGAAAGCTTTATTTTCATGTTTATTCTCAGGATTACCTAAGAATTGAACATGTAAATGAGACTTGATAATAGAAAGGGAGTTTTGAGGTTACTTCTTGAAATGTTGCTTCACTTGATACTCCAGCTGTGTTCTTAGTTTATAGGTTTGCAGTCTCAGGTACTTGGATTTGAACTGGCAACCTTGTTAATTGTCTAAGGAAAGAAGTGACAAGGGGGGAATTCAGAGAGGAAAATATTCTCTGTACTCCACTAATCTGCAGAATTTTCAGTTGGCACTCTGCTTTCTTTGACTGTATTTCGTAAAGACAAATTAAGTGTTTCAAAAGCACACACACACACACACACTTCCTGGTGAGTCTTTTTAAGGACATTGTCATCTTACTTGAGACACAGCCATCTGCCACCTCTCTGCTCCCAGAAATTACTGTGTCTTCAAAGAACTAAAACACATCATATGACAGGGTTGTCTGTATGACTGTTGTACCAAACTGTCATTAATAGGAACAGTAGCTAACAATCTGGGTGTAACAGCAGACAGATGCTTCATACTGTACCTCCTCCCAAGCATCGTTGCTGGCTGTTCATGCACAGCACTTCTGAGCAGCAGCTGGGCAGACAAGATGTGGCTCTGGTGCACAGAGAAGTGTTCTTGTTGCTCTGTGCTTTCAGTGGAAAATTCAGTCAGTGAGATTCAGGCACTGACAATTCCTGTGCTGGAAGTTTCTGAGGGATGCTCCTGCTTTGCACGTTAGCTGCAAAGAGAACACAGACATTTGCAGTTTGAATGAATTGTGAGATGACAAATTCTTGGGCTGTTGAGAATGTGCTAACCAGCCTTGATTTGCCTGGGAGTTAGTAAGATGCAGAGCAGGTTTTTGGAGCTTTTAAATTTGTTGAAGCCTCTGTTTTGAAGCCCTTTTCCACAGTTCTTGTTCAGAGATAAATCATTATATTTCTACCGGGAAACCACAAAGATAGTGGCAACAGAATAGATTTCTCACTTGTGCAATTTGGTTTTAATGTGCAAAGATGCCAGTGATTGGGTTAGATCTGAGGTGGGTTGTCTCTGCTTGTATTATCTCTGATTAATGCAGTGACCTTGCAGGTAAGTTCTTTGCCCCAATTCCCCAATATAAAAAGAGAATAGCGATGCTCAGAGCATCAGAAAGTGAGAGAAAATGACATCTAATGATTAAAGTTTTAACAGAAATGCAGCTAAAAAAAAAAAAAAGAAAAAAAAAAAAAGGGGGCAAAACAAAGCAAACCCAAAACCCTACCACAATATATCAAAGGCTTGCCAAGGATTCCTGAATTGTGGAGTTGCAGTCTTGAACCACTACTTTTTTTCATAAGAACGTATCTGTGTAATTCCTGTATCTAATTTTTCATTCATTTCAGCTAAAACATATTTCAAATTTCACAGAGAAGTGACATGAAAGTTGCTTCTTTTATGTGCATGAAGATGCAATTCATGTGCAGTGGGGATGCACAAGAAGTGTAGCTTCAGACTTTTCTGAAGTTTCCCGAGGCACAACTAGTTTGTGTCAATCAGTCCTTGCCTCAAAATGTTTTCATGTTTTTGGATCGGAACAGCTTGAAGTGTCATAGAAATCACTTGTGTGTGTACAGACAACAATACTTAATGCTATAATTAGCTTCAGGCAGTGAGACAATTGAAAGGTTTTTTGCCAATTTTTAAGCTTATTTTGACACATTTTTATTAAAATGAAAGTTGCTCATTAAAATAACTTTTGAACTCCCAGACCTTGTTTACAGGAGTACTTCTATACTTTTTAAAAAGACAAATAAAGAACATCTATGATAAAACTTGATGATATTTAGAACAGAAAATGCATACAATAGGCTGATGTCTCATGTATTTTGATGAGAAAGAAGACACAAAATTACTTAGCTTTAAGGATTTGAATGCATCCCTAATGAGGATAATGTCCTGCCTTCAGGTCCTCAGAAGAACTGGATTACAAAGAAGAGAAGTAAAAAATAATTTAAGGATCATGATGAGTTTAAGATGCAAAATATTGTTAATTCAGGGGGAATTTGAATTGAAGTAATGAACTAGAAACACACATGAAAGCGTGAGGGGAAAAACCACTGAATCCTCTGCCCGAATCTGAGAGAATGACTCTGAAGAAAAGGTAAAGATGATGGCTGGGCAACTTGTCACTGAAATAAGGAAATTATACTTCTTTAGTGACACTCACAGTGCTTGGTGTGTTGAGGACCAGAGATCACATGGTGGTGCAGAGAATAGGCAGTCTGGGGACTTGGTGTGGACATCTCTGTGGTTGAGCTAGGGATGTGGGAGACTCAGATGAACCTCACCATTCTAGGGCAAGCACATTTGAAATGCTTTTTGAATAAAGCCGTTCCTAACCACTTTACTTCACTGCCCTGGTGAAATTTCCCCTACTTTGCTGCAGGAGATCTGTGATACAGATTTTTGCTCTAAAATGGAAAAATCTCTCCCTTCACCGCAGTTTTCAGAGATTCTTATATAGTGTAGGGATGTTGGTGCATTTTGTGAAAACCTGTAAAATCCACAAGAGACAGTCTCATACCTTCTCCCTGTTGCCAGTGGTGTAGGCAGGTTCCTTGTCCCTGCAGCTGCTTGCCATGAGTACTTGTCTCAGCTTCAAATTTGGAGGCCACCTGGGCTTGGTCCTGTCACTGATGTGACACGTGGGATATTTTGCAGTGGGGAAGGAAGAAGTCTGGCTTGAGGGTGCTTTACAGATAGCCATAAACCAGTTGTATTGTCAAAGCAATACTGCACAAGCCTGGCAGTAGATTGATGGTGACCATCACTGCTTGTCTCTTCTTGATGCTAATGTGCCTGCACTGTCCTTCACCTGTGCCTGGAATCCATGGTTACCTCTGAGCCCATCTTCACATCATCATCTTCACAGATTCAGGATCAGAGTCAAAAATTGCCTCTGTTGGTGCCAGAAAAGTGAACGCAGATTTTAGCAGTCTTTTATTACACACTATAGATATTTGTTATTTTCATTTGGATTACTCTGCACCACATGTACTCCTCTGGGCTGGTAAAGGTGCTGCAGTCAGGCATCCATCTCCTGGAGTCTTAATAAAGGGCTCAGCTTGGGAAAAATGTGCACAAAAATGCATTTTTAAGGGCCTAGAGTACATAAATTGCTTTGTTTGTTGAGCAAGGAGCGTTTTTTGATGTCTTTATAGGAATATGTTTTATAGGATAACAAAACTCCTTTTAGCTTGGTGTTACACATATTTCTATTTCAAAAGAAAAGGCTTAGTTCTGTTAAACAAAGCTTAGCATTAATATTGTGATGAGGTACACAACTATCTTTCAAAATCCCCATAACCCTTTTCTGCTCAAAGGAGTTAGTCTTGTTTTCTCTAAAGTCTCTGCAAAGTGTAATGCTTCATTAAAATTAATAAGGCTGTGACCTACATAGTTTACAAAAGAATTAAATACTGTAATAATATGAAGACCATATTCTTACTGTGCAGTTAATTTGTATTTTTCTTTGTATTATGAATGTTCGTTTCTTCCTTTGAAGTATGTGTCAGGCTAGTGTACAAACAGTGTTCACTGAATAAGAATGGAAAGAGAGTGACTTCGTGGCCTTTTCTGGCAGAATATGTTGAAAGTTTTAATGGTGCCTTGTCTCCTATCCTGCTGGTCCTGATGCCTGATTAAACACCCAAGCATTAGTTTTTAGAGAATGTTGTTAATAGATTTTTTAAACAATGCATATTTTTTCTGCTCTGGATTACACAAGAAACAGAAGTCTTATATTGTCAAATCTACAAAGAAAAACTCTGTCCAAATTTAGGTACAGTTGAGGTCTAGGTTCACTTGGTATCCAGACCTTTCGATCAAAAGCAAACTCTAATCTTTGGTCCCTGGCCTTGAAGACAATTCTGCCATGTTCATGAACCTTTGGCTCATGAGGACAATGTAGAACATTTATGGACATGGATTTGCCTAGGAAAGTTTGCCTAAGCAAGAGCAGCAAAATACGGGTTAGGGCAGAACCTGAAGACAGATGACCAGTTAGTAGTTACCACTGGCAGACATGACAGCTGAACTACTGTTGTTGCCTGACTCCATGTGTTATAAACCTGCCATTGGCAGTTGTCTGAGACTTGGTTGATGTCATTGACACGGGATGATGACTTAGTGGAGAGAAGTCAGTCCCTGGAAATGGTTGGTGATGTGTTAAAAAAGTATAACTTTGTGGGTCACATCCTTGTTCCCAGAGTTGGTACAAGAAAAGGGAATTTTCTTTTAGCAAAATTTGAAAGAAAAACTTCAAAGAGGTGTTTTCTTTGATGGAATACAAAGATGTCCTGTGTCCTTGAGGAGGTTTGTTGTCAGTCTAAAATAGTTTCCAAAATTGGAGGTTATCCGTAGTGTGTTTCTCTCTGTGTATGAGGGTGTTTTAATTGGCACATAGCAAATATAAAATTAGAAAGTGACACAGCATTAAAGAAGATAACATTGAAAGAAATTCTTCACAGCACTGAACTATATTTATTAACTTTGCTGGAAGTTTGAGTTATGCCTCATGGGTATTTGGCACATTTCATGTTTAAAAAATTATTGTGACCTGTAATTTTTCTACCAAGTGTCTTTTTCGTGCAGCAAAGAATAAGACATCACTGCAGTTTGATGAGCCATTAAAACTTGTATTCAATTTTAATACTGCTTTTATGTAGTTGGGTGGTATGGGTAATGGTCAGTTTAGTTGATTTTAAAAAAATTCCTCTCTTTTTCCTTCTTTCAGTTGATCTTAAGAAAGGATCATGTCCAAGTGCTGCAAAATCAAATCTCCCCAAGCCCTGCCAGTCTGGACTTCGCCCTCCAGGTTATTCACGGTTGCCGGCAGCTAAACTGGCCGCATTTGGTTTTGTCAGGAGCTCAAGCGTATCCTCTGTCTCCAGCAACCAGTCAAATGACAGTGCTCAGAGTGATCAAAGCAGGACAACTAACCGTAAGTCCAAAAAGTGCCCTTCTTTCTGGAGGGATATTTAATAGAGGTATTCCAGGATCATCCAGACTGGAGTTTCTATCTAGTTGAGGACTAATGAAATCTGTGCACCACTCGCTACTCTCTTTTGTGCCACTGACTTTGATTTGCTGTCTTGATTTGTCAGTGATTTATTTTTAAAAATGATTAATAATTGTTATTAAATAGTAATAGATATTTAGTAGATATTGTTAAAATTTTAAAATATTATCAATAATAGGTGAATAGGGGCTGACTGTACATCACAAAAAGAAGGGGGTGGTTTCCCTGCTACAGTGAAAATCCCATTAAGAGTGAACCTGAGGCATTTTTGTATTTGTTTTGACGTGGAGCATCCCTTCTTACAAGCTGAAAGTGTAAATAAAGAGAATAAACTGTGTGTGGTAAGTAAATGGCAGGCGATGCAGAACAGTTTAGGACAAAGATTATCTAAAATAAGCAATATAGTCTTTCTTATCTTCTTTTCTTCTGCTTCTTAGTATTCAGTGTAATAAACTTAGTGTAGAAAATTGAGCAAATAATGCCATTGATAAGAAAGGGTTCAGAACTGGTATCACAGCTGTTTCATCTATCAGACTTTGAATGATCCCGTGGCAGAAATGTCACTCCAAATCCTATTTTCTGTAAAGGCTGTTAATTTTATGAAGTACAGAATAATACCCATTGGATTGTGCAGTCCTTTGGAAGTGTGCGCATGCCCTGGGCTCAGAGCATGAAGGGGGATTGAGGGATTTTCATGCCCATTTTTCTTTGAAGACTGGATTGAGTATGAACTGTGTCAATATCAAAGCAAGTGGTATCAGCCCAGGAAGGGTGTAGACAGGGCCACCAGGTGATATGAAGCAGCAGAGGAGACAAGATGCTGCAGGCTCCTAAATCTTTAACTGTTTGTATTAGTTTGAAATTAATTAAAATAAATACAATGAGAATTGTTAAAAACCTCAAGGATTTCCTTTTTCTCCTTTATATGGGCTGATTAAAATGCCAAAGACTAATGTGAGCAGGGACTTCTAACTTTTCCAATACCCCCAAACATGCTTGTATCTTGTTTTATTGTCGGACTGTTCACTCATTCCTGTTTATTTCCTAATAAACTTTAATTTGAGGGTAGTCAATCTCTTTTACCTTTTGCTTTTGCTGTACATTTATGCCTTTGGAAAGCTTTTACTTTTATCTGGAGTTGTAATCTTTTACTCTTTGGTGAACGTCTGTGTTTGAGACAGAACTACCTGATTCTGATTAGATATAACCCACATCTCTGCAAGGAATGTTGTTGTCTAGCAATTTCAGAAGTGAATCTGAAAAAAATTGACATCTATATATACAGTACTATCCATGAACACAGTGGATGCATACAGGTTATACAGCTGAGAATTCTCCAAAAGGAAAATACTCCAAGGTGTTGAATTTGAGTCAATTCTTTCCCATTAAAAAAAAAACCAAAAAACCCCAAAACAAACAAAAAGCCCCCAAACAAAAAAAACCCTGTGGAAGAAGCACTAGCAATCTCAGACATATAAAGTGTGTATTTTGGTGTATTTTTATATTATATTTGTACATTAGGCCCATAAAACCCGAAACCATATTCCAGGCACTGGAAGGATGTGTAAGTATTTGGTTTCAGCTGACTCTTTAATGTTGGGATGAGGATGTTGTGACCAACTTATGCATTTTATAACAATGGTTTTGATGGATATGAAAATTACCCAGGGGAAGTGTTCTGCTTGTACAAATTCTTGTAGAGATGAGCACAGCCTGTCAACTGATGAAAAATAGCACCTGTAACTCTGTTCTTGCTGCCAAGTTAGATAACTCCTCTACGTGCTGTCTGTTTCTCTCCACTTCTATGTGAGAGCAACAGAATGAACCCCTCCCAACGGTCTTCTTTCTCATGTGGTTCCTGTGACGTGCGCAACTGTCCAGCCCAGAAGTCTTTTATTTGCCTTTAGTTGGACAAGGGTGAGAGAAGGAGAAGGCATGTTGCCAAGCAGATGAGGGAGCATCCTATGTTTAGGGTGCCAGCCCTCTGATAAGTCATCACACGAGGTGACACGTAACATCTCTTGCTTGCTTTGGATTAAAGGCAACACAACTGTTCCTCATTCCCCATAGGGCAGATAGGTACGAAGAAAAAACTGTTTCCTTAGTGTTGAGTTATTAACTTTCATAGAAATATTACCAATGTGAAATTGTACCTTCTTTTTCTATTTATAGTCCATGTGCCAGCAAGAGTTAAATTAGTTGCTCAACACCCAGGGAGCACAAATTAGTTGCTTTCCATTCTGCCTCAGCTTATTTAACACAGAGCAGCAGTGCACTTCAATATGCACAGAAAGGATGCAGGGGACAAGTATTGGCTCAGTAATCTTAGCATGACATATTATTTCTTTCCTTCACTGTCTGCTGGAAGAATGATTTTATTTAAATTAAATAAATAGCTGATTCTGTAGCTACTACCTGAGATCATGTCTTTGACTAAATCAGGTCTCCTAGAGGGCAGGATAAAATTTTACTGTTAATTTCCTAGCTCAGTAGGGTAGAAAATGCAAAATGATTTAGCTTGAGAAATCTTCAAACATACATAACACAATTTCCTATTTAAGCAGCATCTCTGTGTGTCAGGGAGACAGAAGTAGTTGATAACATCTTACAAGTATGCATATATTATAAACAGAGGAGCTGCTACTCTTGTAAATCAAGGGGTTCACCTCAAAATCATGACCTATTTTAAGGTACTAAGAAGCCAATGACTATAGCTAGCTGAGAGGAAAACACTGGCTTATTTTAGAGACAGTGTGTTTTAGGGTAAACAGTGATTCTTTAAGGGGCCCTAGTGGGTTCCTTTTCTTGCTTTTCTCTCCTTTCCTCCTTTTATCTCCTCCAGATGTCTTGAGGTGTTAGCGCTACCCAAACACATTTCTTTTCAGAAGTCCTAACTAGTGTCCCAGTCTAGAGAGTAAAACCCCACTTGTTTAGAGTAAGGAGACATGATGTTTGTGTTGCGGGGAAGTTTGCTAATGGAGCTGCAAGGTGGCAGCTTTGTTCTTCAACAGATTTCTCCCCTTCCTGTGACCCCTCTAAAAGCAGTAAGCCTGGATGTGCACAGAGTCTGTGCTATGGTGCATGGTTGACTTTCTGGCAATTTTCAGATTGACTCAATTAAATGGATTTGCAACAGTGGGACTGTGCTCTTTCCCTATGGTAGACCAGACTGTGTAGCACTTGCCTGTTTGTTCTCTGGTCTTTCTGAGAGTTCTGTCCCAGGATTGTGGGTATAAGCCAGGCTGCTGTTCATCAATAACATGCCACCAGCTGGTAATCAAGATCAGTCATAACAGGGAGCTGCTCCTGTGAGGTCCTGCCGAATTTTGTGTTGAGGCTGCATGGACAGCTTTGGTATCCAAACTGTTCAGCATCTAACCAGCTTCTGTGGCACAGTACTGACCTTCAGGACAGGGTCACTAGTCCATTTTGGTAATTTAAAATCCACTTTTTTGTGCCTCTGTGTGACTTTTGGTTTGTACACAGGGAAACTAGAATCTGTGAAGCTCATTCATGGTGATGGTTCCATTTCAAAGATGGGTTCTAGGATGGATCAGGGGAGCTCACCACAGATTGCCACTGGCTGTCCTGCCCTGTTCAAAATGAAATGGTTACAATGGTTGAGGGTGAGCTCTTTGTTTGATATAGAGGACAAGAGCAGTTGTGTTTAAAAACAACTCAGAGATGTGGAATCAGTGAGAGGTGGCTGTACCAGTGGGACTGTGTGGTGTGTCCATCCCATGTTGCTATTAATGTTCCCCTCTGCTCAGTGTCAAGCCTGCAGCTCTCCCTGCCACTTTCACACCTTCAATCCCATGGTTTGCCACATCACAGCAACTTTATACCGCAGTGCAGCAAGGCCCATGTGATGTCTTCTGCTTGGGCAAAGCCAGATGGCCTGACCCCTGTGGCACACCTGGGAAACCCCAACCTGAGGCTCAGCTGCAGGTCCTGCAGTCAGCCCTCCCCAGATTTTTGTGCCACAGATAGGTTTGTCCACTAATATTTTTGTCCAGTATTACCTGAAAAATTCAGGTTTACCCTTAGCTCTGGCCTGCTACTTTTGAAGTTTTCAAAAATGCATGACATTTTAGACCATTATTGTTTATTTAGATAAAGAGGTTTTCGTATGTCAAAACCTTGTTGCCTGTTTACAATCTAAATTGACTAGAATTGAAAAGTAGAAATCGTTCAGTCTAGGAGGAGTGTGAATGTATTCTACAAAATATCAGAAAAAAAATGAATGACTGGAAAGTCTTGTTAAGGTTGAAATAAGTATGATTTGGAAGGGAGCAAAACAATTGTGTAAACAAAGAAAAACTCCTAAATACCTAACTTCTAACAAAATATCTACCTTTGTGCATTTACCCTTTGAATTTTAAATACACTATGTGGAAGCTTTCCTTGTGCCTGCCCCAGTAAAATTTGCGTAATAGGTTCACATCATACACCAAAGGCCCACAGTTGTGGGGTATGGTTTCTGGTATTATCTTGTGATTCTGCAGTGAGGTAACATGATCTCAGACTGTAACTTCTATATTACTACTTTGAAGGGACTTAGAATTCTCTCACTTGCTTGCATCTGCATTTTGAGTGATCAGCTGAATAGCCTGTTCATGTAACTAGCTTCATGTACTTCATCAGAATAGACTGTAATGCATTTAAGTACCACATGGGAAACAGTTTGTTAAGTGCTGTGGAAGAATTTGATGTGTGGAGGATTGGAAGGATAGATTGTTCAGAATGAGTTAAAGTATGGTAACTGCTATTAGTTTTGGAAATGGAAAAATGTAGGTATAGTACCGGGAAATGCTCCATGGTCATAAGGGCTACTAGTCTGCTAAATAATCTTCCAACTCAAGTGATGCAATCTGTGTTGCTAAAGATTCTTAAAATAGAACAATAGCATGCTGTCAGAGGCAATTCTTCTCTGGTGAGGTGCTAGACTAAAAGATATAATGCTATTCCGTATCTACCCACAGCTCTGCGTACTGAATTTCTTTTCAGACTGAACAAGAAAATGGTAGTGAATATTTCAACACCTATTTTAGTATCCCATGACAGCTATTGCTTTGTTAAAAATTATATAAACATGAAACTACGTGTTTTATGTAAACGTCCATGATCCCTTCTCCAACATACAGAATTTCTCACTGGTTTTTGACCTTGTATTGCCTGGCCTTGCTAAATATTGAATTTCCATTCTAATAAGCAAAAATGTCAAATTGTCAGATTCAGGTGGGTGGAGAAATGAGGAAATTAAAGTGAGCACAGAAGCCTTGAATAGATGTCTAATTGCCTTGGAAATGGGTAGAACATTCAAAACTGTCACGTGGTAGACAGATATACTAATTGTTCTTAAACACATAAGTATTACGTAAATACAAAAAATTTCCTGCATTAAAATACATCCAATCATATTTCTGTGACTGATTTTCTGTTTAGTTTTCTACATGACAAATTCAAATTTTTTTCCCTTCTGATCTTGTTCTAATATTAATATTTTGATGGAAGAATCACTTTATGCCATCATTTCACTGTGAATAGAACTAAAATAGTACCATGCAATACTGAACAGTATTGAGTGAGGATTCTCAACTTTGTGGGGTGAAGCATCTGGAAAAGTGCAGTGTGTCATGCAGGAAGAGCAAAGGCTTAAAGACATTTTAGCTGCTTTCCAGACTCTGAGCACTTACTTTTCATACTCTAGTTGTTAAAGGTCAGGAAAAAAAAAACTTTCAAAGAATGACTTAGAGGTGGAGGCACAGAGGTTTCTCTCTATCTGCAGAGATTGAAGCAACAGTGCTGAAATATAAGTTGTCCATTAATTTCAATGGGGTTTAGATACGATGCTTGTGATAGTATTTTAAATGTGATAATATTTTAATAGCTTAGGTAATGATTTCGCTATCTACACTGTTACCTCTGCCCCTCCCTATCAGAGCACACAGCAGAGGGAAGCAGTTCCACACTGGGAGGATCTGTACCACCCCTTGCAATGATTAAGTAGAGGCAGAAAGATCAAGCTGTTTTGGAAATGCAAAGTACTTTTGTATGAAGATGCTAACCTGAGATATTTAAAGGGATTTCAAATTTGCTGAATTTTCAGCAAATTTTCGGTTTGTCAAAAATGAAAAAAATCCATGAAACTCTGAATTCTGCAAAGCTCGCTTTTTGTGAGCAAGGAACCGTTGAAAGAATTTTACCAAGCTCTCATGCCAGCTCAACTCAACAGGGTGCTTAATCATCATGTCTGTTATTGTTATAAAGTGCCATATAAAATTGCATTTTTAAGTGTAAGGTCTGGGAGATCCTGTGTCTGTGTTCTAAAATTGTCCTGGCTCAGTCCTGGCAGCTCCAATTCCAGGTTTTGGCACTTATATCTGTCTGGCTTTTGGAAAGTGGCTTAAAGTACCCACCTCACTTTCCTGTCCAAAAAATGGGGTGGGAGAGTACAAATGTTTGTGCAGGTATTGTCTAGTAGGGCAAGAAGGAAGAGACGGATAGTGGCAAATCCTCTTTCCTGGCCCATTTCCACACAGGATTATTTGACTGATTACGAGCACCTAATTTAGTCGCTGTGACTCTTAGTGTTTAATCTGCAGAGAGTAAAAAGTAGTTCAAACCACTTGCACACCAGGCTGCCAGACACTGATTTCACTGGAGAAGGTAGTACATTGCCCCACGATTAGATTATTCCCATTACAGACACCCAAAGTGTCTATGTCCTTTAACTCTGTGGTGAGACATTGATTCAATGATCACTCTCATGAATGTAGCTACTGTGGCAGCCAGCTTAGGTACCCCTATAATGGGTGGCTTCATCAGCACTTTCTTTACTTTAAAGGTCTCCTGTGGCTGGTTTTGTGCTGCCCTTGTCCATGGGAGATCATGATTATTTATTGCAGTATAATGAACTTCATTCATTTCTAGAGGGATACAGAAAAAGCGGTGAAGCTGTTTCTAAAATTACAGGTTTTTTCAAGCTTTAAATCACATTTTCTAAAACACGTAGTGTTCAGGGATACTGAAGGGCATCCTGTCTGATAGGGATGTGGGGGGTGATGAGGAAGAAGAGAGCTGCTGGTAGAGTGTGACTTTTACAGTGTGGGGGAAAGCCTCAGTCAGTTCAGAGCCAGTAACAGGGATAAGCAGAACACATATCTTTCTGGGGACACACAGCACTTGGAACAGTGGCACTTAAAATGTCCTTTTGAAAATATGAAGGCAAGAAGCATCTGGAACATGTCTGTCACTTCCGAATTAAAACCTTTCTGAAGACCAGAAAGCTCACTATAAATTGTCTCCTTTTCATACTCTAATCTTCCTATTCTATCTTTTGAGGGGGGAAATACTCGTTTAGAAGTGAACCCTGTGGGTATTCACTGAAATGGATTAATCTTTTGCCCAAAGAAAAACCAAGAAATAAAGCTTTGAAGAAGTGAGAGCTCATCCATTTCTTTTTTTTCTTTTTTAAAAATGGTTTTTCAGTTCTTCTACTTTTTTTTATATCCTTCATTTCCTCTACTCTGGATTAATCTGCTTTCTAGTGGAATCACAATCAAAATCTTTGTAGTCTCTCACTAATGAAGTACGACCTTACAGGACTTTTGAGAAACTATCTTCTTTACCATGTCACTCTCATGCATTTAATTTCAGTGTATGAAACAATATTTTAAAAGGGTTAATTCTGGATGACTAGCTATTGAACTCATAACTGGGGTATTTCATTGACTTCATCTGCAGTTTTTGTGCTTTCTGAAATGCAAGCTTGTAGTAATCTGGATGCATTGAACTCCATAAAGATATGTCTCAAAAAAGCACCATATTACTTCTGATTTAATTTTGCATTTTGTGTTGTCTGTGAGGTTGGAGCCAACGAGCACAGTGAGGTACTCTGGCTTTGAAATCTCTAACTAAATCAAACAAATGCCTGACTGAACAAACCAATTACTGTCAATGACAAAAATCATTACAAACTCTATGATAATAGGCTTCCTTCCAAAGATATCTTTTTCTTGCATTTTTCCCCCCCAAAAAATAAGTGTTAATTTAAAAATACAGAAAGTTTGATATGGTAGTTACAAGCCAACTTTGAGTCACAGTGAGGCAAATAAGTACCTTTGTCACAGTTTTGAATTATGGAAATTTTGAAAGGATTTTTAAAATTATGTTTTCCCTTGTGTGATTTCTGCTTAAGGTCAGTGAGGCTGTTAGCTTGTTTTCCTAAACAAGAAGCAAATAAGCTTGAGGTTCAGCGTTTCTTTGATCTCTTTCAAGAAGGACCAAATTCAAAAAGTGAGACTGAGATGATCTCATTGCAATCATATTATTAATAGCTACTGTCAAAAGTAAAATGTTGTGAATTTGTCACACACACAGTTCAATCCAATTGCCATACCAGCAATAAACAGGACCAAAGTTATAAGTACTGTAAATATTACTGGCAAATCTCATTTAGACCAAAAGGTTTCAGAAAACTGAACTGGCCTCTTTATAGTACATGAAAAATCAATTAACAAAATGGTATGCCCTTGCAAAATGAAGTGTGGATAATGAACACAAATAAATGGGGATTTGGGAAAAGCCTGTAAACTGTCCCTTTTGGGAGGGAGAGTGACTGATTAGTTAGGAGAACCATGGTGGATTAGTGCAGGTATGTATTAACAGTGGAGCAAAGGAAGACAAACTTCAAAGATGTTTCTAATCTTTGATCCCATTAGGAATCCTGCAGAAGACTTGTGAATTCTAATTTAGTTGCACAGAAGTGTTACAGCCAAAAGAGTGCAGCACTATTTATAGAGGAAAAACTTTTTCCATGTAGAGGTTGGGCTGGAATATCACCCATGACGTTTTTTCCATCGCACTAATCTAGTCCAAACAGGTTAAAATTGAGGTCATTTATGTAAGTCTTCCAGGTACTCTTGAGAATATCTGCAATAAAAGAAGGAACAGCATCTTTTGCGGCTTTCAGTATTGCCACGAGTCTGTTAGTTGTGATCCAAGAACTTGAAAATTGCAGTTTAAACAGCCTTTCCTTCCAGCTTACTGCTTGACAATCTCTAGAGGCCTGGACAAGATTACATGAGGCTGTAAACAGCTCCAAATGTTGTGGTTCTTTGTCTTGTGACAGGTGTGAGACCACAGGTTTTCAACTTGAGATTTCCAAAGTTAATTTAAATGCTAGAAGAAAGCCGACTGAGGTCTGAAATTAGTAAAACCACCACTGGCAGAAAAATGACAGACTAAGACCCTCCAACCAAGAACACTATGCCAAATAAAATGGAAACAATTACACAGTATTTTCCTTCAGGGTGGGAGTTATCAGAAACTGTAGGCTGTTGGCACACTAGACATCAGTGACATCATCAGCAGCAAACATTCAGTTCCTTGGAGATGAGCCTGAGAAATGGTAGCCTGCTTCTCATGTGCCATCTTTAAGGATCTTCCTGTGGCATTGGTGTGGTTGGAGGAGAAAGCTGCTGCTGTTTGGGTTGAACTGTGGTTTACAAACAAGTCTTTGACCGTTCCTTGTGGCAAAATATCAACTAAGCTGGACTACATGGTGTAAATCTTGAATTAACGTTTTTCACAACTCCTTGATCTGCTGATATGGTTTGATGCAGTCTAAGTTACCATCGCTACTTCCATAGAAGGAACATTTAGGATGAGGGAATAAAGTACTCTGATTGACTTACGGGAACTGGACTTTTTCAGAATAGCTGGCAACATTCCTATACAAACCTCAGCATCTGATCCTGCTTCGGAGAGGTTCGACTCAGACTGGGGCATATGACTCTCTGTGTGTCAGTTCACCAAGTAGTCATAAGGTTACTGTGTTATTTTGGTGCACACTATTACTGCACTAAAATAGTGTGCTATAGTGCACTAAAATAGGGTGCAAATAGGGCTATTAGTAATTGAACAGTGTGTATTTCTATGTAAAAAGGTAAAAATTGCTAACCAGAACCCAGTGGAGATGATGTGTACAGTGGCCAGCTGGTAGAGTGATGCCATCAGCAACCACCAGCAACACCAACACTGCAAAGTGGACCTTGGTGACACAAAATGAGGCCAAATCATTTAATTCTTGATGTCCTAAACCTACCTCCAGCTGACAATGACATCTGTCTCCTCTATTTGTTTTCTTTTTTTAAAGCAAGTCTCCCAAAGAAGATGAATTCCATTATAGTCCTTACTTGAACTATCACAAAGAAAAAAAATAGCTTCCAATTGTCCAAAGAATTGGGACACACCCTCCTACCTCACCACTAAAAGCAGAGAAACAATACAGTAAGTGAAGGAGTGAGTTATTTCCTACCACTGCTATGCATCTCAGAAAGAGTGTAGATTTCTGGCGCAGTGATAATGTAATATTTATGTTAAGTCAGTAGTTAACTTCCTTTCCATCACACATTACAGTTATACTGTATTCCTGCCAGCCATTCCTTGAAAGGTATGTACAGCCTCCAGAGAAACTAAGCAAAACTGAGTGAGGAAAGATATGTTTTGAATAAAATGGCATGTCTTGATCAAAACATCTTATGACCAAACCTGGGAAACCATTGTATTATCTTCCTCTGCTGCAAAACTGTATGGAATAGTGCAGGCTGGACCTCAGTCTATGCCCTGAAGGTGCACGGTATGATTTTTTTTTGGTTAGATGAAAGATTTAAAATGTAATACTTTTAACCTATTTTTCTCCTAAAAAAATAAAAAAGAATATATAATGTATTTCACACTTTCTATAAACTCTTCTGCTCAGTTCTTACCACACATCACCAGACGATCTAGGAATTAATATTACTTTTGTAATCTGAGGAAAGGGGATTTCCCAATGAATGTTATTACAGTACTTTTATTTAAACTGTAGGGCTATTTTTAGGTGCTTGGATGTGTCCTGGGATAAAATATTCTTTCTCCAACATGTTTTAATGTTGACTAAACGTATTATGTACTGCATCTAGGTATCTAAGGAATTTTAATTGTCTCAGAGGTACACAATAGCTTTTTAGAATGAGGATATTTATCACTTGTCACAGCTCGTAAATTTAGATATAGAACAGGCCTGTACACTGTCAAGCTGTGTGGGAAAGTAAGAAGAATAAGAGGTAGCGTCATGGTCTCTGTATGCCTTCCAAACAATAGTATGGAAGTATGTTCTAAAAATGTCTAAGATGTAGTTTAAAAAGATATAGTTTTAAAAAGCTTAGACCTGAAAGTAAGATGCAAGAAAATGTAAAAGAAAAAAGCTGATCCTAAGAAACTGTCTCTTATGCGCACAAGTCAGTCCCACTCCTTTGGCAAAGTGATAGTTGCTCTAAGAAATGCACTGAATTATGCATGGCTTACCAACAGTCCTTCACTGGAGCTCAGTTGTGATGGCTTCGGGGAATGTGTGCACTCCTGAACTGTCATCTCTCTACCTATTGAGCAAATCAAAAGTATCTGCAGATAAAAAATTCAGATTAATTGAAGAAAGCCCCTAAGTAGCTCACTTTGTGATAGAAGCTTGCTATCAGTCACAGTCAGAAGATTCAAATGTGGACCATCACAGCAAACAATTTGCAGCTAGGATTCATTTGGTATTCCCCACTTCAGAGCATGCCAGCTATCATGTTAAAAAAAACCATCAACTAGTATAACGAGTCTAAAATATCAAAGATTGGTACATTTAAAAACACAGTGGTTTTTTCATGGAGCCCACAGTTTTATTACCATGTAATTTTTATTTTGTTTTTGTTTTTAATTGGGTTGGATAGATGGGAAGCCTTTCCCTAATTGGTCCCAGTAGAATTAGCAGGGTGGCGGGAAGCATCTTGGCAGGGGTGAAGCAAAAACAGCAAGGTCATGCCCAGCCCTGGTCTGGGGGAGGACTAAATACTGCAGGTCCTTGGCCCATGGGAGGACAGTTTTCTTTAGCAGCTTGACAGGACAGAAGCCATGCTTCATTAGAGGGTTAATGCCTCTGTTTGTCTTTGCACACCTCTGTTCTGGGCAACAGAGATTTAATCGCTATTGATGAAAGTGCTGGTTTTCTAGGTACTACTATTGTTCACACATGAGAAATATTTCTGTATTAAAGGAATGGTTAGGCACTAGCTTCACTTCTTAAAGTTTCTCATACCCTGACACCTGCCCACACAGGGTCTCTGCATCCACTTTTTCTCTGTGATATCAATAGTGATCCTCTGACCTGCAGTCATTCATTTATGACTTCTCCCCTTCCCATATGGCCAGGCATTTGGAGTAATCACCATGCTGAAATACACTTTATTCCCTATTTTAACAGTTTTTAAAATGTGGTCATTCTGTTAGTGTTTGATTCCAACATGCCTGTGCACCATCTCTGTTTTGCTGTTTTCTCTCATGCCTTTAGACAGGGGACTCCCTCTGTTATTGATGCTGTCCCTCACTTGCATGGCACCATGCACACTCCTGGTGATGCCTGTGATTTAGAAGACTGATCCTAAATAAGAGTTGGGATAAGATTTGCCTCCACTACAGCAGACACAAAGCTTCACCCTGCTCTTTTGCAGCTTGTAATTAACTAATGAAATGTATATGTAATTAGCTTTGGTAATGCTTCCAGGAAACTACTGCAGGCTTGCTTGAAAGTTTACCTCACTGTATAGGTATATCAGGGGGAAGTTTGTTGGGGAAGGAAGCTCCACTGGAGTTTTTAGATATTTTCCATTGAGTGGAGTGTAACAGAGTTGGGATTTTTGTGACTTGTCTATCTGAACTTTTTGCAGCTTCCATCTCCATTGAAAGGTCTTCCCACTGCTTGATGTAATGGCCTTGTCGCTTGGAGCCAGGCTAGGTGTGCTGGTATCTCACATTGGCAGCTAGGGCTGAACCAAACAGATTGTAGTGGATAATGTGCTCAATCAAATTAGCCCTGTGGTCTCTGAGCATGCATCGGTTCTGCCCGTGGCTAACAAGATGCTGATGCCACGATGCACTGCCCCTGCTTGTGGTTGTGGGGCCAAGGAGCTGTGCCTGCCAGCTCCTGGTATCTGCTGACATTTCATCTCACGCAGCCACAGCGCTCTGTAGTTGGGGGTCCTGTCACAAGCAGGAGTGCAGTGGTGAACCAAATGCTCTCAGCTTTCTTGATCCCTGTCCTGGGCTTGGTATTTGAACTGATAATTTTAATACAAATGTGTCTTGAGAGTGAGAGACAAGATGTGGAAGACTAGTGCAGTAAAATAAACTAGGCCAGTAGAGCACTTATGTGTTTTATGTCCCCCAATATGTAGTGTATATTCCTGTGTATCAACTGATACGTTACTTTCAGCATTTTGGTTGCGATCAGAATAAATGCATTTAAGTTTAACTTCTCTTTAGCATTAGCTTGCAGACCTGGAGATAAATAAGCTGCTGTTGACACTGAACTTTTGTTGCATTCTAAATTCTGCTTAGCAGATTTCTAACTATTCAATTCTGGCAACATTTTAGCAAAGATACAGTAACAAATCACCTTATATGAATTACTGTTCATCTGGTAAGGGCTGAGAAGCTTTGGGTTTTACACTTTCCTTCTATTTTTGCAGTATTGTGCTGGAGATAAAGCAGTTTTCTGGTAGTGATTAGAAGGAAATGGATAAAGGGTATAAAAAGTTTAAGGGAAATCTGCAAAGGCTGAGAGATGGGAAGGGATAGCTTAACTGGGTGTCCCTGGCACCCACCCTGCATCAGGAGTCCTAAACTGTCCGTGAGCCATGGTGCTTTGCAGCACAGGGTTTCAAGACAAACTCTCCAAGATCTCAGCATGATGCATAGGAATTAAACAGTACAAATACAGGGAGCAATTAAGGACTTGAAGATCACTTGCACTCATACTAACTTCAGTAATTGTTTTCATTGGCTTTGTGGGGTCTATTCAGTGCCATATGCCTTGGAAGGAGAGGTTTCCAGCAGACTGTGCTGCAGCACTGCTGGGAATCTGTATCATTCAGGGGACTCAGGAACAAGGTGTTTCCACTGTGACTGTGAGTGGGAGCTCCAACAATAGCAGATAATGAACAACCTACATTTGCAAATACCATTTTGCAAATGCTGTTTAAAAAAAACAAGCTCAACAGATTATTAGCCAGTTGAAGGTTGATCTATTTACAGCAGCATAAAGAGCTCCAGTTAGCTGGAATATGGAGAGCTTCTCCACATGGTGTTGTTGGTTCCAGGTCCACTGATTCTGTAGAAATTGCCCTGCACTTTACTGCTGGCTGCAGGGATGGAATGGGGTGACAGATGTCTGGACATTGCTGTGTTGCATGGTATGGCTAGACACAGAAACCTTTATTTTTGGTGGACAAACCTGTTCAGTCAAGTGAAATTTATTACATTGGTACTTCTAAAGAGTTTTCTACTGAAAGGTGTTGGTAAATAGTAATTGGTTTTCTTTCATTGTTGGAAGGCAGGCAAGTGTTGTTATCCCTGCCTTGTGGAAAGGAGAAGTGAGGAACATGTATATGGGCCATATTCCTCACACGAGCCGTCTTGGAGCATACTGGAAGGTTTATGTGGGGTATTTGAAGCCCAGGTTTCTCCAGGTCTCTGAACCTTCTCTGTCCCAGGATAGCTGGTCTGAGAGACCAAGACATGAGTGTTCTGGGAGTGCAACATGGAAAATAACCACCGGCTGTGGAAACAATGCACTGGAAAAGATGTTTTTCCTAAGCCATGTCAAGGGAAGCACAGTAATGCTTCAAGACCATGTTTGAAGTGTTCTGACACAAATGTCACATTTGGCCACACATTCTCATCCCCAGTGAAACAAAACTCTGCTTCCTTGGGGAAGTTTTAGGAACATTTATGCTTTTATGTGATGCAGTGATGTGCCCTCCAGTCTTCCTGAGCTTAGGGAGAACTTCCATGGCCCTGTTTCAGCAGTGCAGTAGATATAGTCCTTCATCTGTGTAAAGCTGGCTTTGGCATTTATCATATCAAAGTATTCAAATTTATAAAGCAGTTTCTTGGAGCTCAGTTAGTCCCATGGGTGACTTTTTTACAGAAGCAGCAGCAGAGCTGCCTCCCTGTTAACATTATGTAGGGAAAAGAGAGAACTGTGTCATGTGAACTGCAGGGAAATTAGAGCAAGCTAATCAAAGAATAGCGAAGAGGGAAGTTAGACATTAAAGGCGCTCTCATATAGACCACAAAATGTAGAAATAGAAACATGGTCCTAATGTGTAGTATACTCTAGTGCACAAGTAAAAGTATAGCCAGAATACAGCCAGAAAAGGTCGTATTTGATAACATATACTTTTTCCATTAAGAAATGGTCATGTATGTAAGGCATTTCACAAAGCTTTCTCATGGAGATTAGAGACATTGGGTCACTGAAAACAGGGCAGCATGGCAAGAAATCCTTGTTCCTGAAGGATGATCAGCAATACTTGCATGATTTGTGGCAGGTTTTTCTCTGCTGGTGTTTATCACCTGTTTAAAGGATGGACCTTGGTTAGGAAGCTTGTTCCTTTTTTACTGTTTGAAAATAATTCATGAGGTGTAACCTATATTTCTCTTGCAAGAGTTTATACCTGTTTCTCTTGTTCTGTCTGCAGAGAATACAGAGAATTGGTTTTGCCCAATACGGAAGCAGGAAATTGTTTCTGCCTAATACATATTTGAAGACTTGTCATGTGTCATCTCATTTCCCTTCTTTAGAAATGTATCAGTCCAAGTGCTTCAGCTTTTCCCCACATCATACTTTCAAAGACCTCTGATAATCTTCTATTCCTTATCTTTGGACTTCTAGTTTGTCTGAATGTGGTTCCCAGACCTGGGCCAGATATAGAAAGCTAACATAAATCCCACTTTGTAAAACCTTTCATAATGGAAATCAATCACTGATCCCCTACAAGGACAGAGAAATTAAACTTTTCGGTGTTGACATGACTTGCCCAAAGATACCTATCCGAGACTGAGCAGAGACAGGAAGATGACCAAAGACCACAACTCCCTGGCCAGTCCCTGTGAAGACTGGTTTCCCTTGAGAAATGTACTACCTGCAAGCCTTTCATTGATGAAAGGTACCATGTCGATTAGCCAAAAGATCTGGACTGCCCCCAGGAAGTGATCCTTTTTCTTGCAAAGTGGTAGATGCAGCAATGTTTCTTGTATTTATGTGTTGACTGCTCTTGGTATGGTGTTAGCCCATCTGAACTCCTACAGGCTCCAATCTTCTGCGGGTTGAAGGCATGACACTTTAAAGTGCGCTTTATCGTCCTCCCTGTCACCTTCAAAACTTTCCATAAATGAAGATAGGCACCCAAGTTTAAACTCTATTCAGAGCAAATATGCTTGTGCCTTTTAGTGATGAATTAGTGAAGAAAATCAGAGCATTTTGAAAAGGAAGAGCTGGTATATTCTGCTTTCTCCAACCAAGTTCACTTCACTAATCCAATAAAGTAAAACTACAAGTAGCTCTAAAATGAGGCTGTAGGAGTTGCCCAGCATGAGCTACAATTGCAGAAAACATATTTATTCTTAACTATTGTACAGTAACGAGTACATTAAAATGTTCAGCCTTCTCCTGAGCTATATGATGTTTGCTGAAACACAGCACAGCTCAACCACATTGAGTAAACACATCTATCTGGTCTAAAAATATTCTAATCATTATTCAGTTGATCTATGCTTCTTATCTTTGCGGTTGCTTGGGCATGTTTACTTCTTTGTTGTTTGAGGCTTGGTTTTTTGTTTTGTTTTGATTTTTGTTTATTTGTTTTTAATAAGAGTATATTCATTAATTTGCTCCTCTTCTCTATTGCAATAGTTTATCTGTAATTTAGGATGCAAGAACTTTGTTACCAGTGGAAATCAATGTACTAATTTGATACCAGCAATTTCTTAACTTACCCAATGCCAGAGGGACCCCAGTGCAAGAAAGGATGTACTAATACAGTTTTATGAACATGCGGCACTCGCACCAGCACTTGGCTGATTAGAAAACACAGGAGACATTTCTTCAAAGGATTCTGAATAAAGCATTTGGACCCATTTCCACATGTGTATTTCTTTTCATTGTCCTAAATACATTTGTTAGACTACTTCATTTTGAACAGTAGCTGAAGCTACATTAGGGAAAGTTTTTGTATGTGTTTAATCCATCATTGAAAACAATTGAGAGTTATATATATATTTGACCTGATAAATATCTCAGCATTTGAAATCCTTCTGAATCCTTAGATAGTGCTACTTAATCTCTTAAACATGCACTTATAATGACTTAAGAATCCACACACTGGAGATCTAGTGACCCAGTTGTGCTCTGCTCTGCCGTTTGCGGGAGGTGGTTTGGATTTTATTAATCTAAATAATTTTTGAACCCTGTAAACATACTCAGGGCTTTATGAGTGCTAATGAGCATTGCTTGCAAGCTAAGCAAATGGTGTACTCCAGCCAGAAGCTCTGCGACGGGTGCACAGCCCTGTGTTTCGCACTGCAGTGGTGAGCTCTGCCCTTAAAAGATCTTTTAATGTAGTGTAGTTACTAGAAAATGTGTGTGCTGAAACTTTCAGTGACATCAGATACTGTGTCAAGGAAACAGACTGGAGATTGCCTGAAAGTTTTGAACTCAAGTAATAGTTTCTTTAAATGTAAATCTTCTCTATAGTACTGAAGAAAGTAAATGCTTTTGCTTCCTTTGAAGTATAGTGGTGATATTAATGTGATTGAAACTGCATTTCAGAGTGCTTGCCATCTCTGAATGCTTTATTGGTAACACTAGCTACAACCCCTTTGTATGACCCCTTACCTATGAATTTTTTCTGTTTCAGGGACAGAGGAAAAAATTATTTAGTATGAAATAATGTAATGCTAGTAATTATCTCTCCTGAAACCATAGAGGTGTATTTACTGGTATGAATGCAGCAGTCTCAGTCATCATAAACCCCACTGTATTAAGCTGTTAAAAGCAATTTTTTACTGGTAATAATATGTATATATTTATTAGGCGCTTTCAATATTTTAATATCTAACCTCTAAACTACTTGTGTTTAGAGAGATACTGTCAAGTTAAATGTTCCTCTTCTATGTTTCAAATGGTACTTTTGACAGTTAAAGAATGCAATAAAAAAAAAAAAAAAGGAAGAAAAGAAAAAAGAAAGAAGTAGAACTTACTGTTTGGTTTTATTTATAACAGTCCAGCCATGTGGATTGATTAGTTGCCACCTCAGCAATTTAATTTCAGACTTCAGGGCATTTCCAAGAGGTGTCCTGCACACTTGCAGCAGCATTTTAAGTATTTCTGTCCATCCTCAAACCCCTTGCTGTTGGCTTAAAAATCTGTTCCATTTTTTACATCATCACCCCTTTTACCTGCTTCATGCACACTTTGAGACCCGACATGTCATTCATCCCTGGCTCCTCTTGGCACTGTCGCTAGCATGCCAAGGAAGCATCCCAAGCTGCTACTGGGGGAGATAAAAGGAGCAGCTTTGGCAGTAGTGTGATACTGGTTGCCTAAACAGCTGAAGGAGCACTGGCTTTACAAGCTGATAGGCATTTTCAGCTCACCTCATGAGCCCATCCTCATCAGCAGATGGAAGGTGGTCTGTTCTAGAAGCTGCACAATGGATGATGGCTGCTAGTTATCATATCCTGAAGACTTTGCATGGTGAACAAGAATGATCTCTAGAGAAGCAAAAAGGGTTTTTTTCCAGGTCCCCACTGCAGCTGACCATGCTGGACTGGGTCATGGCACTGCAGATAGACCTTGGAAAGCCCACCTTGATCTGTGCTTGCCTATGGTGAGCTGTTGTAGGATACAGCTGTATTAAGGGTGATTAATATTAACTTAATAAGTTAATATTGCCCTCAGGTACTTCCTTCTCTGAAGACACATCCTTCTCCTATCCCACTGCTTGAGGTTCTTCTTTGTCTGCACCTGAGACCAGCAGGCCTTGCTGTCATTTTACACTTGCACCCTCTGAAGCTGAGAGCCTTCTCAGAGGGCACTGAAGTCGCCTTGCATAGCACAAGAGTCATGCTTTGTCATTCAGGCTTCAATGTATTTCTTTTGTCAAGGGCAAATAAACATGCTCTCTTCTCACATAAGTAGGCTTTGGCAGTGAATGAGCTCTTTAAGCTAGTTTGCAAATAGCTGCACTGTAAGATAGTGAATTCTTGTGGAGAAAAAAGGGAAGTGAAATTGTGAGCATACAGATAAATGATCGCTTTTTCCTAGGGTCTAATTCAGAAACCACAGGTAGAGCAGGTTATTCTGTATTTATTGGACCAGCTCTGTTTGCTTGTGGGTTTTTCTTCTCTCAGAGAAAGTAATCCCCTTCCAACACCTCTGAAGTCAGTCACAGTGTGGTCAGTATAAATGCAAGTGCAGCCCCTCCCCTTTCAAGAGCCTTGGGCAGCTTGCTCGAGCATGAGGGGCATGGAAATCTCCATACTACATCTTGGTCTTTAAAGCAGTTGAAATGTAAGCAGGGATTACTTACTACAAAGTGGTTTCTGTCCTTAAAGGTACCATAACCAAAAATCAGGGCTGTGAACCTGTGGTACTTCAGAGGTCTGCCTGTGAGTGCCAGGGACAGGATGCTGCTCATGCACTGGATGAAACATCACCATGTCAGAGGTATTAAATGACACGTTTATCCTATAAAATGAACTTGAAAGGTTCAGCTCTCACAGCTACCTGCTCAGGTCTGCCTAAACATTGTTTGACAAAGCCTGGTTGGGAAAGGACTTGTTTGGATAGGGTGGCCTTGTCCAAAGGACAGTTTATTATCCTCTGAGAATAAACACCTTTTCATTTTGGAAGATTTTGGCAAGGCTTTTCAGGGGGCAGAAGAAAGATTTCTATCACAAATGAGATAAATGAGCGGTATTGAACACATAAAGGATAGTGCCTGGTTGATTGCACAAGGAAAATGTTGGGAGCTGAGGATTCAGGCACATCTGATTGCATGGATGACTCTCATCTCACAGATTCAGAAATTCAGATATTCGGACTCTGGTGCTTGCAATGCTTCCTAGGTGTGAGCTGCTCATGGCTCTAGCAACATGAGACCTGACTCAGTATGGTCAGAGAAGCCTGCAGAGCTACATGCCTCCCCCTGAAGTTGCTGCTGATTTTAGGCCTCCCAGCCACCCTCACCTCCGAGGGCAGTGGCAGTGTGGCAACCTACAGGGCCATTTTATATGGGCCAGGGGTCCACGCGCACAAAACCCAGGAGAGCCATGTCAGTCTGCCCCATTTCTGTCTTCCAGCTCTCTGGTACTACAGGTAGGACTTTACCATCCCTTGTGCCCAGGGTTTCATGTAGGTTTTAAGTAATGATTGTGGAATATTTGGAAGGATCATCTGAAAAATTAAGTGCATCCAAAAGAGTGTGTGTCTGTGAAGAGCTTGATTTGCTGGAGGTGGTCTCTGGCTGGCTTGGAACAGAAAGAAATAATTTTTGCCCACTCAGCTGTTTCTGTAATTTGAAAGGTTTGGTTCCTTTTTTCTTTTATCTTGTACAAAGCAAGCGAGTGGCAAGGGTGTATTTACTGAACTACTACTCTATATTGACTCAACTCTGATTCATTCATACCTTAAATTCTGATGCTATGTCTTACATTTAAAGATGAGCTATGGATATTGGTTGCTTTTGATCTGCCTGCTTTCCACTCTGCCACTGTTAACTTTCTGTTTGTCATCATGGATGATGCATAGTTGTCTCCAAACTTTGTCCTTTATCTTTAGCTGTGTGTGCTTTAAGGCTAAATCTATTATTTCTTGTACATGGCACGTCAGAGATACAATTATTTTTGTTATGGAAACAGTAACTGTAATCAAGTGAAGATTAATGGAAAGACTACTTCTGTGAATATCAAGAGTTCCTGGAATCTGGTATTTTCCATGTTAATATATTCAGAAACTGGATCACAGTATTACCACCCCCAACTCTGCTATTTTTTGTCCTCTCTTTTCCCCCATTCACACATGATGTACAGGGCTGTGATCTCTCCCCAGACAGTTGCTTGTAGTAGCAGAGTCCTGCACTTCTGTATCCGCACATGATGTATCCCACTTAAGCAATTCTTCATGAGTGATTTGTCCTTTAAAGCATATGTTTTTGTTCTAGCAGAACATATGGTCTGTCTTTGGTCTACCTTACATACTATTTGAAGCCTAGCTCATTGGCTTCCTAGAGGTTTCTGGCTCATTAGAGTCTTTATTGTCCTGGTCTTTTGTGAAAATGGAATCCAAAAGATTTCTTGTTTTCATTCTGAGTATGCTGCATCATTGCCAATTATTTTTGAGTCAGAGGTATCCCAATCTCTTTTAAGTTTTCATCCATATGTCGCAGAGCGAGTGTGAATCTTGCCAGTTCTCAGGAGGGTTTTCATGCATTTGTGCCCCAGAATGGTGCCACACAAACTCTTGGGTCTTCTGACATGGTGTGAAAAAAATCACAAGAGTATGTTGTCAGTGACTGGCCTGAAGAGCAGCTGGAGGATGGTCTCACAGTCCTCCCCACTGCAGTGGCAGGTTCTTACATTTTTTATTTTCCCACCTTCTCCCCTAGAAGACAGGCAGCAGAAAATGGCCAAGTCCTCACAGGTCCTGGCCATGGATCTGATAGGAAAATATTCACAGGGATATGATTTCTTGCTGAGCTCAACAACATGCTCTGTTGGGCTAGAGGGACATATTTGACTAGAGGAACTGCTTGCTGTGGAGATGTTCACCTATATCACAATGTTTTCTCTGTGCACAAGCTGTAAGCACAATGTGAGAGCTATGCAGAGGTAGCACATGGGTAGCTTTCAAAGGATTTGAAGCCACATCCTCAAAGACTTAGTGTGAGTTCTCCTCTTCCTTTTTCTGCCTTAAAAAGTTGCCTAAATCTGGTCCTTCACTTCTTTTGTGGTGTTTTTTTTTGAGAATGTCCCTCGTGCAATGCCATTTGATTGCTCACACAGCCATGGGAATGTTTTTTAAAGCAAAAAATGATCCATCTCATTTAGTATGTGACACATGCATCTGGCCATACCAGGACAACCTGGTACCTTTCTGGTGAGAGTGCTCAGCACCCACCCCTGCTGCTGCAGGGGCAATGCTGTGGTGACTTTGGGGGACCAGGAGGCCAAACTATTTGTTTCAGCAATGTAGATTACACAGTGGAAAAGCTGCACGAAGAACCAACTATTTCTCATTTATTCTGTCTATCTGCCATAGCAACAGCATGCACGAGCAATGGCTCACCTGCTTGGATATGCCCCAAAACCACTGTTGACTTAGTTTGTCCCTGCTGTTCTGTTATTAATTTATAGTTTATTCAGAAAACACAGACATTTGACTGAGGTGCCTTTGGGTCTTTTAGCTGGCTTCTATCCAAGTTTGCTTGTCAAGGAGCCTTCCTTTTCTTCTGGAGCAATATGTTTGTGCTGGTTGCTAAGCAGATTACCTCTTAGCTGCATATTTAACAGGAATGAGAATAGTAACGCAGGGTTCGGAGGTGCTGGACAGAAACATGGGTTTTGAGTTAAGAAACAGTAAATAAAGGACTAAAATAATGATAGCTACTGCTTCCCAGGATGGACTTTTTATGCATGAAATCCTTGAGATTCTGATATTTGCTGTATTTCATATGGTGTCTTTACTTCCATTAATGGCTGAAACTGTTTGCACAGGCACCAAGAAATTTCATCTGAGGAAATGTAAGTAATGTAATATTTTTTATGAAATAGATGCTTTTTAAAGCTTTACTGTTTACCTCAGATATCTTTTTGGCAAAATTCTGTTGGTTCTAGTGTCGTTGTATTTCCACTCCTTGCGTAACCCTTTCTTTATGAATGCCTTCAGGTGTGGGCTGCTCTACTGAGGAGTTACAATGTTCTCTAAACAAAGTGATTACGGATCTTCTAATTTCCCCTTATGGCTTCCTAGTCCATAGGGCTCCTATAAGATGCATATCCTGGGCAAGAGGAAATCAGCTGAACAGTATCCTCAGGTTAATATTGCTGTTGGTTTGAGGCTCTACCTGAGCATGACTTACATAAAGACTGCATCATTCTGAGTTTTGAGTACTTTCTGCTTTTTAATATGCCTAAGCTCTGGTCAATGTAAACATTTAGTAAATGACAACGTATCTTTTCTTGTATCCCTTTCTTATTTTGTTTCTGGATCTTTTCTTCTGTGTTACAAGATGTTGAGATCAGAAACTTTTTTCAGCACACTGGGAGCTCCAGCTTAGTATCCATAGAGCCATGTAAATCACCAGACAAGTTTTGAATAAACACATTTACAGGCTGCACTTCTGAAAACTAGGAGCTTCTCACTGAACACACTAGACCCCAGCAGGGCCCCTTGTTTATAGGGACTGATAGTATCTTGGTTGTATTTGGAGGATAATCTGCTGGGAAGGGTACTGAACATGTTGAATTCGTATCTTCACCTCTTGTCATCCTCTGTGAATCTCACCCCAACAAAAAAAAAAAGGGCACTTGTGAGGCAAGCAGAGCCTTGGCACAGTTTTCTTCTTATTTTCTTCAGGATGATGATACCATGGGATCTTGGGATATTCCTGGTGGCCAGCTTTCTTCCAGTTCTCCATAGACTAACTGCTGGCCACATACCCTGCTGTTCCCTCTGCACAAAGCACAGGCACACTCAGGTGCTGTTGCTCACTGCAGCTGCTGTCCTCTGCAGTGTGGGAGCAGCAGAGCGCGGCTCTTGCTGCTTCACCCGTGTTATGGCTAATGATGCACATCCAAAGGCCACTTCCAATTTCCTGAAGTGGAGATTTCTCTTTCATACATGCACTGTGGTGTATCCAGCTGGAGCAGAAGCATGTGCTTTGTACAGCTGAAATCGGTATACCGGTGACTAAATTGCTGGGTTTGGAGAGCAAAAGCAGGATGAGCTGCAGCAGGTTTTCCGGTATCTGTTACCTCTGCCAGCAGGACTGTCTGTGGCACTTCCTCTTCCATGGTAGTCATGCATTCTCTGATTTACAGCTGCCCATGTCTGTCCCCAGCAAGGGTGACATTGTTGCTTATTGCTGCTCAGGTAAATCAGTCCATCTTGCCACTACAAGCAGCTCTGGGGTGATGCTGGTGGCCGATCTCCCCATAGAAAGGAGCTGTTGCTTGCTGACAAGGCTGGCCAGCATTTTTGTGGATAACTTATTCTGGGCCAGTCTTGAGGAACCTGCATTGCTCAGGTCTGGGGAGGATCAGCTCTGACCCTGTAGTCTGTCTTACCCTGCCCGTGTGTATCTTATTCCAAAACCAGTGGCACTATTGTTGGCTAGATCTAACCAAATTTATCAGAGACACAGAAATGTGAAACATAAACAGCCAGAAACTTTGAGGAATTCACCTTATGTGGGAGGCAAGATCTTAGTGATGTTCCTACTGAGGGAAAGCCAACAAAATGAGCTCATCATCTTTCATAGCAGGAAATAATCATGGGAGAGTGTCAGTGGAAGAGTCCCAGTCAGCAGAAACCTTCACTGAAAACAACAACACTCTGAGACACCAGAGGGTCCAGCCATAAGACACATGGCACCAGACTGCATTAGCTACAATGCTGATGAGACATTTTTCTTTCACTTGAATTTGGAATCACCTGATTGCCACCAGCTAATGCTCTATTCTCCACAGTCTTGTTCCTTCCACACATTTTAGAAAGCTGGGAAATAAAAAAAAAAAAGAAAAAAGAGACATCTCTTAAACTTTTTACAGCCTCAGGAGTTTTGTTCTTCCTTGCTTTCCTTCTGAAAAGATAAACTACTGCTTCACATGTATCAGAGACACTGAACAAACTAACTGCAGACACTGAGAGGAGAGAAAAATAAACAATACTCACACAGAAAAAATTTTCATCAATGACCTTTCGTAGCACACTGAGAAAAACATAGACAATAATATCATCGTTGCTGGTGTATTTCCCCCAAATATGCTGGCTAATCAGTAAGTATAAAATTGAAGTGAACAGTTTTACTTACTAAGCATTACCTTGTGCCTAGCTTCATTAAAATTTATGTACCACCGTGTTGCCCAATCATCCCTTTTGATTAGATCCTCCTGGAATTCCTCTCCATTCTCAGTCATTTTGTGTAGCTTAAATAATTCTGTTTCCTCAGCAGATTCACCACCTTGCTTTCCTTCTCAAGATTATAAAAAAAGTTGTCAAGTTGCATAGATACTGAGAGCATCTACATCTTCAGCTTGGCAAGAAAATTATTTACTCTTCCTTATCACTTCTCTTTTTAAAAACTTTTGCATTTCCCCATACAGCTGCAAACTTCCACTACTACTCTCCCATGGGGGAACTTTCCCAACAGACTTCAGTAAAACAAAGCAAATGTCTGTCTTAGTAACTTTGGGCCTTCATAGAGCTCTGCCAGGTATATTGCAGATAATGTATTTTGTCAGAAATTTTACTGCTATTTCTCTATTTATGTTTAACCATCTGAGCTATTTGTGTCTTCAATGATCTTTTTTTTGGTTTAGATGACTCTGTTTTGCAGTGTAGAGTGAGAGAAGGCATATTGCAAAACAAAGAACAGATTCCTATATGTAGCTTGTAATCATGGCTAGGCTTCGCGAA